>ML787030.1:473383-497123 GCA_009831015.1 Picea engelmannii
TTGAGTTCTCATTCAAGAATCCATTCACAATGATGAGTAAGTCTTGAAAACATTAAGCATGTAACTGAACTATGAAATTCATTTACCTACAGCAAGATAAAACTCATCTACAACAAACAAGATCTAAAACATGTACTTAAAAACAACACAAGGAAAGAGTGTACTAGTTGGCAATGGGGGCCCTCCACTGCTTCCCTGGTACACTTGGGTTAACTTCAGCTACGAAAGGACTCCAGTAGAATTCAAATCACCATAAGCATTCAAATGAACAAAAACACAGAGCTGATCTTCAAGAGTGCAAATTCTCAAGTTTCTTCATTCATCCAAAGGTGTCTTACTAGCTTAAACTTAAGAGTATTTATACAAGAGTTTAAAAACCATAAATGCTAAAATGTCTCCTAAATATCATAAGTAGATCCACAATATCCTAGGAGGGTCGAATGCCTCCTCTAGATCCTCAAAACATGGTCAAAATCCCACGAAATAAAAAATTGTCCAAGATTTAATGCTGAAACAGGGCAATTTCTGCTGAAGTGGCCCTGTTTGACCAGCGTTGACCGGGCATCTAGCAGTCTCAGATTTCGAATATGATAGCTTATTCACCATCCTTGTACATCTGGGAAAACACGACCCAAGTGTTGGATTTTGTCCAGGTGTCCTTCAAGTATACAAACGACGGAGCTTTTACGGGATTTGGTCAAATCCTGTAATTTCTGCTAAATTTCCAATTTTAATTCAAAAATTTAGAAAATTCAATTCTGAAGTAAAAGGATGACAAATATACCTTGGATGGCTGTTTTATGGGAAATGTGGAATAAAATGAAGGAAAAATGGGCAAATAAAGAGGCAAAAGTATGGTTTATGGAAGCACAAAAATGGACTCAACAGACACCTCACCCGTAGCCCTACACCATCGACTAGCTTCGCCAAGGAAGATATCTTCGTGTGATCCAACAGTGTCATATGCCCTACGTCATAAAGCCTTTCAAAGATGAGGTATTGTGTGATATTTCTCCTCTGGAAGTTTGTGATGTTATTTTAGGAGAACCATATTTTTGGAAGTGTCATGTTGTGTATGAGTCTAGATCCCGTAGTGTTATTATTACTTTGGGTAGACAATTGTACAGGATACCAGAGGTAGCGCTTCCTACCGCAATTTCTTTAATATATACTAAGAAATGCAATAAGGTCATTTCATAGACCGAGAATTTTTTCTTCTTTGTGATCTGTGCTCACAGTAATCAGAAGGTCACCACCACATCCGTGGCATCTACACAAAGCCTCTCTTTACAGCATAATCAAGTGGAAGGGATCGTAGAAGAATACAGATACATCTTCTCCTCACCCACCGAGGTACTGATGCACTGCCAAGTCAAGAATCCAATTGATCTGACCCCCAGTGAACCTCTACCTAATGGACCAGTCTATCATCACTCGCTGATGGAAAATGATGAAATCAGGTGTCGAATCCAAGAGCTTCTTCAAAAGGGGCACATCATACCCAGCTCATCCCCTTGTAGAAGCTCGATTGTACTAGTGCAAAAGAAGGATGGTAATTGGAGACTCTGTATTGATTATAAAGCCTTAAACAAAATCATAGTTAGGAACCGACAGCCAATTCCCAAGATTGATGACCTTCTTGACCAACTAAAGGGGGGAAATTTGTTTCACATGATTGACCTAAAGTATGGATACCACCAGGTTCCCATCAAACCAAATGATGTATGTAATATAGCCTTCAAATTTAAAGAAGGTCTCTTTGAATGGTTGGACATGCCCTTTGGATTAACAAATGCACCGACCAATTTCATGAGGTTGATGGATGATGTATTGAGACCCTTCACCAACTCTTTTTTGGTGGTATATTTGGATGACATCCTCATCTTCAACATAACTTGGGATGAGCACATGCGGCATATTCAACAGATTTTGAGCACTCTGCAGCAGTACAAGCTATATGCCAACTTGGAGAAATGATCTTTTGGCATGAACAGGGTCCAATAATTGGGCTACATTGTTGATGAGCATGGGGTACATGTTGATCCAACTAAGATCCAAGTCATCCATGACTGGCCAACCCCGACCACACTAACCGAGCTTCAGAGCTTCTTGGGACTAGCCAACCTCTACTGACGGCTCGTGTTTGGATTCTCCCATATTACATGGGCTCTCAACCAAGTGACCAATGGTGGTGGAAGGGAAACATTTGTGTGGGGGAAGTAACAAAAACGAGCATTAGATTATCTGAAGCATCGCTTGTCCTTAGCATCAGTACTCTCCTTGCCCGATCTACAACAACCGTTCGAGATTGAGATTGATGCATCTGATTATATTGTAGGCGCATTTCTCACTCAGCACAGTCATCCAGTGTCATACAATAGTGAGACACTCTCAGACATTTTTCGGAAATACCCCACCTATGAAAAGGAAATGTATTCCATTGTACAAGCCTGTCGTCAAAGGAAACATTACATTCCGGGAAAGGAGACGATCATCTACACTGATCAAAATCCTCTGCAGTTCATACAGATACAGGGGAAATTGCAGAACAATCGCCATTAGGTGTGGCCCACGTACCTGCAATAGTTCCATCTCAACATCAAGTATAAGACAGGGATCTCAAATCATTTCCTTGACTGACTCAGTCAACCTCCCGTGGCTACACTCACCACTGTGCTCCATTCCTATGGACATGAGACATCTGAGTGGCCCCAACTTTATCAGCAAGATCCAGACTTCACCACCATCTATCAGCTCTTGGGTATCGGCGCGACTGTAACTGATTTTCACATTCAGGATGGATTTTTATGCCATATGGGCCATCTTTGTGTTCCTACAAGAAATCATGAAAAACTTATTTCTGAATCCCACTACAATCGGATGGCAAGACATTTTGGCATGGAGAAGACTGTGGTCTTTATTTAGAAACTTTTTTATTGGAAAAAACTTCGACAAGACGTCAACAAGTATATCATATTTTTCACTATCTGTGCCATTTCCAAGATAGACATCAAGAAGCAAGGTTTATACACCCCTATTCCTACTCTTGAGAAGCCTTGGGAATCCATCTCAATGGATTACATGGCTGGCCTTTTGTCCACCAAGCAAGGCAATGACTGCGTATTTGTGGACATTGATCAGTTTTATAAGATGGCCATCCTCATAGCCTGCAAGAAGAATATCATAGTGGTAGATACTACCAATCTCTTCTTCAAACGAGTGTGGGGCCATTTTTGGATACCATTGACCATCTACTCCGACCCGAACAACAGGTTCCTCAACACATTTTGGTCGAGTCTCTGGTCACTGTTGGACACCAAGCTCACTAAATCCACTACTTTCCACCCTGTGAAACAAAGGTCGTCAATCAGATGATTGTGCACATCCTGCACATGTACAACTCTAAGCATCCACATACATGGGATGAGAGTCTCCCCTATGTTCAACACAATTACAACAGGGCTCTCCATAGCTCCACCGACCATAGCCCATTTCAGGTGGGGCTGGGATTCCAACCCTTGGGTCCCATCAATGTTGCACTAACTCTTGCTACCACACAGATACACTCTTCCCATGTTCAGTCTGAGACCAACAAAGCCACCAGATTCATTGAATGGATTCAGCACATCTACCAAGAGGTCCAAGAGATTTTGCAGAAATACAATGCTAAGTACAAGAAATACCATGATCAACACAGGGTACCACACCATTTTGAGGTTGGAGACAAAGTCTAGTTACATTTGAATAAGGAGCATCTCATAGGGCCCCATCGAAATCTCCACCCACTTCGCTATGGGCCTTACACTATCACCAAGGTTGTGGGTAGCAATGCTTTTGAGCTCAACACTCCACCCTTCCTTGGCCTACACCCAGTGTTCAATGTGGACCTTCTTCAACAATATTTTCCACCATTATTCGATACCTCAGAGATCGCAAAATAGCTGACACCAAAAAAGATCAACCCTGACTTCATGGAAAAAGCATCCACTGATCAAATAGTTGACACACGGGTCAAGGGAACTCACAACATAGGATCCAGCTTTATCAGGTTGTCAAGGCATGGAAACTCCTACACCAAGGAAAGTGGCTCACCTAGGTCCAAATCCAACAGATGTTTCCTCACCTGATGGGGGAACTCAATGAAATGGAGACCATTTCTTCCTAAGGGGGGAGGATTGATCTAGGTGGATATTGGTGGCCACCCACCTATTCCAACTGGCTCCTCTTTTCCGTTTTTAGTTCAAAACGTTCTTCTCTACTTCTTTGTAATTGTGGGTTCTACACTTTGGGGTTGTCTGAAGCCCTACATATTTTCTAGGTGGTTACTGGTGGCCTCTCACCTAATCCAACTGACTTGTTTTGTATTTTTTCATGTCATCACATCTTGTTGTACTTCTAGGGCTGTTTTGGAGACCTAAATAGTGTTTTTTTGGCTCGCCACAGTCAAAATATAGATGGAGTCAAAGTTTTATGGCATAATGTGTAGTTCTATGAAATACCTTTCCAATGGGATATCACGCGCCTAAAATGAAGGTTGTATGCAAAAGTTACGACCCTGGGAAGTTGAGGTACCAACTTACCCATAGGGGCTCACATGACTATTAGCGTTTCACCTCCTAGGGTTAGGTTTTTGGATGTCTAGGGTTTTTTCATTCATGAGTAATATCAAAAAGGCCTCTGGAGCGTCATTGTAATCATTCTTCTTAGACATATGCGCGTAGCAGGCACATCTCTTCTCGGAGATAGATACCACCATTCGAGCAAGTGTTTCAGTCCTACAGTTTTACAATTTCATCCTATTTCATTTATTAAATAGATGATATTGTTCACTGGATATATGTGGTGTTCTTCATATATCCGTTTTTATTGTATTCAGTCTATTAATCATTTCGTTCCACTCCTAAATCTGTATCAGGCATGGCCCTTGCATGGTGTGCCACGTGATGATGACATCCGCCCATGAGTTCATTAGTGACAGAAAGGATCCTTGGCTTCATCCTAGAAATGGGCTTTATTTTCCATAAGTCATCCAAATGCATAGTTCCTTGTACATAGGTGTGTGGTGTGAGTGATTTTGTTTTGTGTATATCATATCCAAAAAATCCATAAATATTTTCCTTTTTGAGATTTCACTTTGTGTTTTGACCCTGGAATCTAGTGTCGATGTATTAACATGGATACATAAGACTCTGTTTTTTGCAGAAATGACAACTTGCATTGAAATTGAGGTACGTGTTATAGAACTAGCATATAAGGATAGGTTTTTTCATGCATCCATGATTTGCATTATTAACCATCCATTTTGTCGTTACAATGCCTTAGGTTCGATCCTGTCAGGTTGTGACATTAGCCACTCCATTTTGCACGTTGCAACTTGTACGTTAGTGACTACCCTTCATGGTTTCCTTAGTTAGCACCCAATTTCCATTCAATGCTCATGTTGTGATTTCTCATAGGCCTGGGAACCCTTTTGTAGACCTACCATGACTTGATATTGAGGCTCATTCTCCTCTCTTCATCTATATTTTGGACATATCCTCACGACACAAAAAAGACACCTCACGAGTATATTTTTAACTCTTTTAGGTCTCATTAAAAATGAATGAAAAAAACACTATCAAGCACACTTCTATCTCTCTTTCGCGCTCATTAAAACATGAAGGAGACACATNCATTGATCTATTTGTGAAATGGAAGCATTAGTCAAGTCACCCTTGAAAATGACACCTCTTTGAGTCATCATCTTGCAATTAGGTTATATCTTTCCTAGGATCCGTACCAATAATATGAGTCAAAAATACTCCTACGGCTATTTACTATTCCAGTCATTATGGAGAGTGCTTCAGTACCTCCTACATTGTTGCACTATACTAGTCCAACTCTTGATTCTTGTTGTTAAGACATCCTCGTGCCGTGCTATATGTTTAAGGGAAGTTTAAGCTTGAATCAACCATCTGTTATTTTGTTGACTTTTCAAGTCGGCCATCCTTGTCTAAATTGTACTTGGTGATTCTATCTCTTCACATCATCTCTCAGAGTATGTTTCATGTCGATTGATGGGGGATACATTAAGGACCTCCTTTGAAGGATCTCTTCCTATCAAATTTATCACATTATCTATGAGATGGATATAGAAACTATCCAGTACCTTGGAGCTTGCAGTCCTCAGCGATATGCCTCCTCATGATCAACAATGGGTTTACATCATTGACACCTGATTGACCAATTCTATGGGTGTTTGACATCAAATCCTCTATTCACACTCATTAGATGGTACTACGTACCTTGGGGTCCATTTTCATCATTGGTGAATCCCCTCGAGTTTGTTAATGGTATATCTCAATGACCGATAATCATATTGTTTCTACCATGCTCGACATAAACTCATATATTCGCATTTGTAGAATCCTACCATCAGAGATTGGGATGAATACCTTGGGTTTTGGGCCACATCATTCCTTCGCATCACCCCTCCCAAGTTGCGATGGAGCATATCACTTATATGAGTACTTTGAAGACTTTGGGGGCACTCTCCTTAGTGCATGATATCTTCCTGATGTATATGCTATAACATAAATCCACATTGTATTTATCATGGCTATGATATCATTGATGTCATGGATCCACCATGTATTTTTTCATGGCCATGGTATTTCATTTCATTTCATGGATCTGTAGTGTATTGTGTTGGTGACCATTCTTTGTCTCTCTTCTGAGCATGGGTATGCCTACCTCAGGGATGGTCTATATATGTCTATATCATTGGTGTTTGGTTGTACGTACTCCTTGACTTCTTGATCTATTTGTTCTCTCCTCACACTGCCTCATAGTTTATTGTAATGTGTTTCATCCATATATTTTGTTGGGCACAGGCCTATTTTGAGAAGAAAGGATATTTTGGGCGCATGCTTATTTTTGGAGAAGAATAGATGGCAGGAAAGTAGCATGCAAGAGGAAAAGTAGAATGCAAGAGGAAAAGTCACATGCAAGAGGAAAAGCAACAAGCAAGAGGATAAACAACATGGCAAGAAGGCAGGAAATCCTAACCATGATAGGGTTAGGGTTTTTGACAAAGGTTGTAACGGCTATAAGCCAGTAGAGTAGTATAAATAAATACATAGGAGGTCTAGGTTAGGGGTTCAGTAAAAGTTGTTTGGCTGAGTTCAATTATTGTTGATGAGTTGATGATGGTTATTATTGTAATAAGGTTGTAGAAGAGTCAAGTAAGATGGATTTTGAGGGTTAGATCATAGGTTGAGGAGCTTGGTGTGATCTAGTCTACCTCACAGAGGTTCCTTAATGTCATCATGATTGTATGATTGAATATAAAATGCGCGTAGTGCCATATTTTGTAGCAGACTGAATAAAAGAGTAGAGAAGACAAATATTTGTGGACGTAGCCCAGGAGGGGGTGAACCATGGTAAAACTTGCATTCCATGTGATGTTTCTTGAATGTTTACTTTCTGTCAATGATTAGTTATGAATGAATGGTTGAGCTAGAAGTATTAGCATGCATGCATGAATAAGGAAGAAGATGAATGAATCTTAGAAATACTTAAATCATTAGTAATATTAATGCATGAAGAAGGAAGAACCACCCTGTATATCCCCACTCATTCCTAGAATGAAAACACATGAGTATTGCAGTCACCCATAAAGATATCTCGGGTGAGACTGCGTGGTGCACTCTGTGCGCAACGTTTCCTTCTGGTTCACCAGGAGGGACGATAGTTTTAGAGGGTTTTTTTGGAAACCTGTTGATATTCAAACCTAGGTCAGCCCAAGAAGTGAGAGAGATATCCAACCAACAAATGGTTCTATTGCCGGCTAGAATTGCATAGGATTAAGTGGACGAGATCTGTGGAAGAAATGCACGAAGAATGAAAGTATAGAAGGGAATGTTTAGTCCATGGAATCCAACGAAGGTAGAGATTGAAAGATCGTTGAAAAGAAAGGAACTTGAGTTTGCGCAGAAGGATAACAAAAACCCTAAGTTAACATAGTGCAAATATCTTGACATATATATGTTTAGCGACTTGCATGAGGTATTTATTTGCGATTTCCTTCATTTGTTGCAGGAGTAGTTATTGAGGCTAAAATACAACCACCTGACAAATCGAATCAGACAGTAGGAGTGGAATCATTTGGATATCGCGCAATTACAACAAGTTGATAACAAATTTACACGCGCAATAGATTTCTAGTTAGACAGTATTGTTGCAGGGTTAATCACCGAATTTGTAGTAGATACAGCGAAGTCTTACACCACAGTAGAGGATGATTTTCTAAAATAACCCAGAGGTAGGTACATCATATCGATGTCTACATCAATCAATATTTTATTGTATGACAATGGTGTGATGACCATGGAATCAAATAACTAAACTTCCCTTTATGCATGGGGGAAGGGGGGAAGCACTGACAAGAGGTGGAGAAATGGAGGAGGAGATGGATAATATAAATAATAATGAGGTCATGGAACCAATTATGATGGAAGAAGACCACACAAAATAGATAATGGTAGAAGAAGGAAAGACGCGCAGTGGAGCACCCTACAAATATAAGATGAATAACCAGAAAAGATCCATAGTCGATGTTGGTCGCTCTTCCCTTATCTGGTTCTCTGAGTTATTGACCCAGGGTTCATGTCATTCAGAGTTCCAACAAAGCCTCTAAAACTATCGGCCCTCCTGGTAAACCAGAAGGTGACAGAATACACAGAAGGTACTGCGTAGTCTCACCCAAGATAGCTTTAAATGGGTGACTGTAAGACTCAGGTGTTTACATCCTAGGATGAGTAGGAGATAGGGGTTTCTTGATTAAAAACACGTACCATGACAGGTTAGTGTAATATACTTATTCCTCAAAGTCGCATATGCACATTTCACAGTTTATTTCCCGAATAGCATAAATAGATTTCATAACAATGTATTAACTCATTCATCAAGCCTAACCATTAATTGCTGAAAGAAAGTAAAGACATGCATGCATTCATTACCTTACACGAATATTATCGTGGTTCACCCCCTCCTGGGATACATCCACAAATATTTGGCTCTTGTCTCTTTTATTATGGTAGTTGTGCATTTTCGGCGCCGCGTGCATACAATTCTCCGCAAAATTGGGTAAGATCTATATGAGACAAACTAGATCGCACCAGGCTCTATAGCCTGTGGTCTAATCCTCAGATATACCTTCCCTCCTCTCTTATTTTCTCAATATCTTACAAAATTAGCTCACACAGCTAAAACATTGCATATCGCATTTGCTCATGTGTAGCTACAATCTTTAGAACCAGTAAACAATAATAACAACTTACTTTCTAAACATCCTAAACAACCAACAATAACAACAACCCCCTATATGATACCTTTGTATATATATTTATACATTTCTAGCTCTTCATCCATTTACAGAATATTACCAAAACCCTAACCCTTCCGACATTATGTCTTCCTCCCATGCACGTGTTGTTCTTCCTCTAGTTGTGATTTTCCTTGTGCACACTTTCTTGCATGTGCGTGTGTTGTTCTTTCGCCAGTTGTTACTTCAATTTCTGCATGCTTTCTTTCCCACGATCGTCCGTCTTTCCACTTATTCCTAGTGCCAAAAGGCCCCCAACACTGACATGTGACTCATTCCCAGTCACCTAATCTCTCTGTGCTTCCTCAATCTCCTTGGTGATCATATGGAACGTTTCCTGCAACTCTGTTGCTTTTGTCAGTGCCTACGTGGTTTTCTCCTTGATGGTGTCGACTGTATGAACTTCCACTTCATCGCTCATCAATCCTATGCATTCTAGCTAGGTTTGTGCTATCTGTGCTCTGGCTCCTTCTTCCTGCACGAGTACTTCTGCTACCCATTCCTGCAACGGTTCTATTTGAGCCTGACGCTCTTGTTTTTGTGTTTGCGCAGTGATATGTTCTGCCTGCATCTTCTTCAACTCTTGCGTTCCCTTGACTCATTATAGAATTGGTATGGTCTTCTATCGCTGCTTGATTTCTTGGATCGTTGCATTGATCCTCTCCTCTTCCTTGTCCCAGTGTTGGACCTGTGGATCCTCTTCCAGTCATGTCCAAAGTTGCACTGCTTTATCAAACAAGTCAGCTGCCATGCTAACCTGTTTTTCTATCTACTACAATTGCATCGTTGCTTCCTTATTCCTTTGCTCCTTCACTTTTGGTGGAGTTGTTGGTCTAATCTGTCCCTAGAGAGTCTTAATATCCTTCTGATACTGATCAATTTCCTGTGCAATCTGCTTGATCTTTTCTGCGGCTGGGAGTTCATTTCCTTGCGCAGTGCTTGGAAGTTTCCCAAATATTTCTTCCACTCTACGTTCCAGTTCATTTATGCATTATTTCTCCTCCTAAGTTTCAGATTTGGCTTGCTCGCAAACTGTTTCCAGCGCTTCCTGCTTCTTTTTTGCTTGTTGTAGCTTGACTAACTTTTCGTGTGCTCGAGACTGCATCTTGTGGTCGACGCTAACCTACAATTTGTATAATTCCCTTAATGGAATCTATGTCAAGACCAATTGGATGTGGTCCAAATACTTCAGTGGTGTTTGTCCCACAATTTCATCCATCCACATCATGCAAGGTTTTATGTAGACTGTTGAATGTGCACGTGGCATTGGAAGAACTGGGTCTCGTTCTTCTACCTCCACTCTTTCTTTGTACTATGTTGTCGATGGATCTATGCCTCTACTACTACTTGTGATCTAGGCTTTTCTGAGTTTCTTGAGGAACTGTCCCATTTCTTCCAACTCTTTCTGTAGTTTATCCCTGTGATGTGTTGCGTGATCGAAATCTTCTGCTAGGCAATCCTGGACCATTTTGGCGATCATCTCTCCATCATCCTCTGTGATCGTATAGTCTGGTGATGCTCGTTGTCTTTTTGTGCAAACTCTATTTCTTTAGTTCTCAACCAACCCTCGATTTCTGCTTTCGTGGGGTTCCAAGGTCTCAACATTCTCTTCTAATGGATCATTGTTCTTCTTTTCCACTCCTTCGGTTCTCGTTCACTCTATCTCGTCTACTCAGTCCTTTCTTGTTCCTCTTAACACGGAAACATAACCATTTGTTGGTCGCTCTTCTCTTCTCTGGTTGTCTGAGCAGTTGACCTAGGGTTCATGTCATTCGGGGTTCCAACAAAGCCTCTAAAACTATCGGCCCTCCTAGTAAACCAGAAGGAGACACACTACACAGAAGGTACTACGCAGTCTCACTCGAGATAGCTTTAAATGGGTGACTGTAAGAATCAAGTGTTTACAGTCTAGGATAGAGTAGGATATAGGGGTTTCTTGATTAAAACCATGTCCCACGAGCGATTAGTGTAATCTACTTATTCCTCAAAGTCGCATATGCACATTTCAAAGTTTATTTCCTGAACAACATAAACGGATTTCATAACAATGTATTAACTCATTCATAGAGCCTAACCATTAATTGCTGAAAGAAAGTAAAGACATGCATGAATTCATCACCTTACATGAATATTACCGTGTTTCACCCCCTCTTGGGCTACGTCCACAAATATTTGGCTCTTGGCTCTTTTATTATGGTAGTTCTGCATTTTCGGCGCCGCACGCTTACAATTCTCCGCAAAATTGGGTAAGATCTATATGAGGCAAACTAGATCACACCATGCTCTACAGCCTGCGGTATAATCCTCACATCTACCCTCCCTCCTCTCTTCTTTTCTCAACAACTTACAAAATTGGTTCACATAGCTAAAACAATGCATATTGCATTCGCTCATGCGTAGCTACAATCTTCAGAACCAGTAACAAATAATAACTACTTACTTTCTAAACAACCTAAACAAACAACAATAACAAAAACCCCCTATATGATGCCTTCGTATCTATATTTATACATTTCGGGCTCTTCAGCCATTTACATAATATTACCAAAACCCTAACCCTTCCGACATTAGGTCTTCCTCCCATGCGCATGTTGTTCTTCCTCCAACTGTTGTTTTTCTTGTGCACGCTTTCTTGCATGCACGCATGTTATTCTTTCACTAGCTGTTACTTTCGTTTCTGCACACTTTATTTCCGACGATCATCCTTCTTTCCACTTCGGTCTGGTGCAAACATCCAAAGAGAGGGCTTGGAAAGCGATGAAGAATAGGTGGAGGATCTTTGGGTTATGGAAAATATTGAGGAAATCCTGCATGCAACATATGAAAGGAAAACAGGAGGTCCAAGGTCAGTGACAAAAGGCATAACTCCAATCTAGATCACCGTCAGTGTGGAACCTACAACCCCATGTGAGACTAGTACACCAAAAATAACACCAGCATTTAGACAACCAAATTTTAGTGGAAGAAGAACAACAAGATAGGGATCCAATCAAGGATTATCAACTCAGGGAGCCAGTTCAAGAATTTATAGTCAAATATCTACACCACACAGAGGCAGTAATTCAACACAGTTCAAAATGGCAGGACATAATCCCACGATCGAATTACCAGAATTTCGGGGAGAGGCATTAGAGGACCCTGAAAAGCACTTATTCATCTATGAGAATATTTGGGAAGAAAATCATATCATAAATGGGGATACAAAATGCATGCATTTATCTATCATGCTAAGTGACCGCACACTGGATTTTTGTACATGAGCCTAAATGTAAATAGTCCACCAGGAGTAACAAGGAATATTGCAGATGTGAAAAAGATACTGATAAATGAATTTCACAAGGACTATTGCAGATGTGAAAAAGCTACTGATAAATGAATTTCACAAGGACTATTGCAGATGTGAAAAAGCTATTGATAAATGAATTTCAGAGGCCTGGCTCAGAGGATCAGTATATGAATGAAATGATTGAAATCAGGAAAAAAACAAGTGATTCTATTTGGGAGATTGATCATAGGTTCAAATGTTTGAAAGGTAAGTTGAATTATACAATTGCTAACATGCAATATAAGCACTTATTTGTGAACTCATTGTTTCCACACTTGAAACACCTAGTAAGACAATAGAAGTTCCAATCTCAGGCAGAGGATCTACATGAAACCTTACAACTGGAAGAGAACCAGTATCATAAGATAGATCCAACAATAGAGGAGTTGAAGCAGGATCTGAAAAACCTAACATTTCAACTTAACCAGAAAAAGGGAAAAGAGAAAAGATAAGTTTTTTGGTGTAACACATGCAGGGAAAAAGGACACCACAAGAACGAATGCCCAACTTTCGCGTAGTATATGGAATAATGATTACCAAACCCTTTTCCAATAGGAGGACCATGGTGTGAGATTTGTAACACACATGGGAATGATCCATATCATTTTCCAATGATGCAGAAGTATAAGACAGTACCCAAAAGTTCATACTACATTTTTTGCAAATCAGTGGGTCATGATGAAAAATATTGTAGAACGATGGATCTAATAAGAGAAAGAACTTCAGATACTTATAGGGTGCAAGAGGAAATTATGACAAGATAAGTTTCACCTCATTTCAACTAGGTACCACCACCATACAATAATGTGCAACAGTAGTATAACAATGCGTGGCCGCAATACAATAATGTGTAGTTGTAGCATAACCCCATGTAGTATAATCAGGTACCTCAGTGCAATGCACTGTGAGGATATTGAGTTGGATACAAAGGTAGAGGATGAAGTAGAGGAGTATTTGGATGAGGAAGAGGTCCATTAGTGTGTCACAATTTCCAACAACCAAGACATTGTGCAAGGGAGTGTCAACTTCCACCAACAATATGTATCTTCTGTCGCACAACAGACCATGAGAAAGAAGATTGTCCAGCACACTTGGGAAAGATCCAAGAAAAAGGAACCAGAACAACCAAAATGTCCAATGGATCTCTGCAAAATCTAGGGATGATTGGAGAAATATCAATATAGTCACTCGAGGAGGAGCCAAGACAGGAAGTGACGTAGTAAAACAAGATCCAACACAACACCTGGGTTAAGAAGAATGTTGAGCCACAAAAGCAGTTTGATGCACGAAAAGAAAAGGAAACATTCAAGGAGGCCAGACAAGAGTTTCTCAAGCAAAATGTTGCATCTACATCAGTTGTGTAGCAAAATTAGAACTCACCAATGTATGAAATTCCCTCCTCAATGGACCATACCAGTGAAGCACAACCTTTAGAGAAAATAAGTGACATAAAAACTTTTCTGAAATCTCGTGTTAAGTTAATGAAGGATCAATCATCTGTTAAGATATTACAAAATTTTCTAGAAATATGTAACACAGAGGTAGAAGGAAAATTAGAGCAGAAAACAGTCAAGCATCCCCATACAAGAAGAAGGACAAGTGGGGAATTCAGACTAGATGCTAATATTGGGGATTTCAATATGGGTGATATTATATTGGACTTAGGCTCTAAAGTAAATGTCTTACCTAAGAATACATGGTAGTGTATGGGAGAACCTACACTAGGTTATTCACCTGTCCAGTTGAAACTATTAAATCAACATAGAGTGTTACCAATTGGAAGGCTTAAAGGTGTGATAGTATATTTGGATGGAGTGCGCACTATGGAATATTTTGAAGTAATAGAGATAGCAGAATGCACAACACCTTACCCAACATTTCTTGGATTGGATTGGGAATTTGATAACCAATCTATAATCAATCTGGATAAGAGTAAAATGACTTTTGAATAAGGATAATATAGATTCATTGCACCATTAGATCCTTCATAAGGAGAAAGGTATGTAGAGCCCACTCGTTTGGATCAAGAAGAAATAAACCAGTTGTACAGAACCACCGCACGAGAAGAGGATTATGTCAAACCAAATGTAGATGGGATACTCATCTAGAGAAGCATTACATCATGTTATTTTGATTTAGATACAGGTTTAGAGAATTGGAAACAACGATTACATGAAGCTTCCACAAGAAGGTGTGCAAGAATAGACCGCGTAATAAGATGGGTAGGTACAGAGATAAGATAACCTCCCAGTTTTCATGGGGTAAATGACTTAGATAAATTTATGAAAAAATATGAAGAGGAAGTGTTAGAAAATCAGAGGCTCTTAGCCTGGATATTTCACTCAAGGCCACACCTGCAAGATGGTGGGGTGTGCACAAAGAAGCAATCCAGGACTAGTATCAGTGTAAATGACTACTGCGCATTAGATTTTGTGCAGAGTAGGGAAGAAATAAAATGAAGAGGTATGATAGACAAGGACCACCACTTGAACACTTAGAGAAGTGAAGAACAGAGTGGAGGATGACACTACCAGAGGAATGGCCTCATCACTTTATCCATACATTGGAAGGAATCCCAGGGAACTAGTATATAGACCAGGAGATGCGCAGAGGCACTACAAAATGGACAGGCTCATAGAATTTTTTTATAGTAACCTTCTCATTTGAACATGAGAACCCCAACATAGATTCAACGCTAAATATGATACAGGGAATGATATTTATTAATGAACCAGAAGTTGAAATCATGACATAATATCAACAACAAAACATACAGACAGTCAAAGAGTTATTCTCATGCTATCATGTTGAAGAGGAAGCACCAGATGAAGATGATCTACGCAACATTCAAATTATAGAGATTGAGGAAGAAATAGAGGTGGAAGGTCCATCTCTGAAGTCAGAAGTATTTGTTGCACCAATCAAAATTAAGAAAGTCAACATTGGGATGAATGACAATCTTAAAATGGCAAGTATTGGAGACTATTGGGATGAACAGACAATAGAAATAATAAAAGAGTTACTGCGCAAATAAAATTTCTTATTCCCAACAACCTTTACAGATATGAGAGGCATAACAGGGGATCTAGGTGAGATGAACATACCTATCAAACATGAGGCAAGACATGTCAGGTAGAGACCTTATAGACTAAATCTAGTCTATAAGCAGAAAGTGAAAGCAGAAATTGGCAGAATCTTGGAAGTTGGTATCATAGAACCAGTAGAGTAATTTGAATGGATAAGTCCTATGGTAGTCCAAGAAAAGAAACAAGGGGAGATAAGGATTTGTGTAGATTTGATCAAACTGAATGATGCTTTCTTACATGACCCTTTTCCTACCCCTTTTACAGATGAGGTCTTAGAGAATGTGGGAGGCCAAGAAGCATATTCATTCATAGATGGATTCTCAGCTTACCATCAGATCAAAATAGCTCCAGAAGACATGTATAAGTCTAATTTTGCTACAAAATGGGGGTCATACCAATATACAGTTATGCCATTTGGGCTGAAGAATGCACTAGCCATATTTTCAAGAGTAGTCATAACTTCTTTTAAGGAATTCATACATCAGTTTCTAGAAGTATATCTGGATGACTGGAATGTATATAGTCTGTTAAAGGACCATGTAGAAGTGTTAAGACTAATGTTGGAAATATGCAGGAAGTGTCAGATATCATTAAAGATTAAGAAATGCATCTTTGGTATACCTTTTGGAATATTGTTGGGACATATAGTGTGTAAAAAAGGTTTACTAGTGGACCCGGCTAAGATTGCAGTCATTGTAAATTTACCACCACCAAAATCAATGCACTAGTTAAGAGAAACACTGGGACATACAAGCTATTATAGGAAGTTTATAAAGGGGTATGCGCAGATTACTACACCTATGGAAAAATTGTTACAGAAGCACACCGGATTTCAATGGAATGAGGATTGTCAACAAGGATTGGACACTTTAAAAGAAAAGATGGTCACAACACCTATCCTAGTATTCCCAAATTGGGAAAATGCATTTCATGTGAATGTAGATGCATCAACCATAACACTTGGAGCAATTATGGCGTAGCCAGGAGAAGGGGACTTAGAACATCCTATAGCCTTTACAAGCAGAAAATTGTCAAAATCATAGCAGAATTACAACACCACAGAAAGAGAAGGCCTAGCCATGGTATATGCAATTCGGAAGTTGAGGCACTACTTACTGGGTAAACACTTTAAAATGTCCATAGACCATTCTACCCTCAAATATCTAGTCAACAAGCCAGTGTTGGAGGCGAGGATCTGTAGATGGTTATTGTTATTTCAAGAATTTGATTTCGAGGTGATAGTCAAACTAGGGAAGCTAAATGCAAGACCTGATCACCTGTCAAGTGTAACTAATGAAGAAGAACCTGCTAACCTGGAAGACAACTTCCTTGATGCGTAGCTATTTTCAGTATAGGTAGTTGATGAATACTTTGTTGATATTATTGAATACTTAAGTACGGGGATTGCGCCACAGGATTTTAGCACTATGTAGAAGAAAAATCTGGTATTCCGAGCTATAGACTATCAACTTATTGCAGGACACTTATACAATATGGGTGCAGATAACATTTTGAGAAGGTGTGTATTAGAAAATGAAAGGAACTAAATTTTGGCAGAATCTCATGAAGGTATAGTTGGAGGACACTATGTAGGAAAAGATACCATACAGAAGGTATTGCGTGCAATATTATGGTGGCCAACAGTCCATAAAGATGCCAAGGAATATTTCCAGAAATGTGATGTCTGGCAGAGGGTTGGAAAACCCAACAGAAGGGATGAGATTCCTCTAAGATCACAAGTAACTTTGTAGGTATTTGAAAAATGGTAAATAGACTTTGTTGGACCAATCAATCCACTAGGAAAAAGTTCAAGAGCTAGATATATCATTACTGCAACTGAATACTTAACAAGATGGGTAGAAGCAACCTAGTCAAATACTGTAGTGCATAGACAACAACACACTTCTTCTTTGAGCAAGTGATCACCATATTTGGATGTCCAAGGATTTTGATGAGTGACCAAGGCACTCATTTTATCAATGATACCATTAGGGCTATGATTGAAGAGATTGAAGTCTATCATGATAAGAGTACACCATACCATTCTTAGGAAAACATAACAGTAGAATATTTCAATAAGATTTCGGAAAATTCTTTGACTAAGATCTGCAATGTCAACATAGATGATTGAGACTTGAAGATACCAACAATATTATGGGCATATATGAACATATGTAATAAGTTGATAGGACATGCACCATTCATATTGGTGTATGGGAAGGAAGCAGTAGTACCATTAGAATTTCTGGTACCCAGTCTGCGCATAGAAACAATTAACAACATGACAGAAAGAGTCGCATTACATCAGTGGTTAAGTAAACTAATGGAAATGGAAGAGGATAGAATTCTAGTAGGATTTCACCAGGAAGTACAGAAAGAAAGATACAAATCTTGGCATGACAAAAATATTAAAAAGAAGAGTTTTAAGGAGGGAGACCTAGTCCTGCTCTATGACAATAAATTTTTCCAACATCCTGGTAAGTTTAGAATGCATTGGCTAGGACCATATGAAGTAAATACTGTCACATATGGGGGATCTGAACAACTAAAAGATTTGGGAGGAAAATAACTGAAAGGAATGATCAACGGTATTCGACTGAAACTGTACAAGGATAGTCGACCTACTAACAATTAAAAGTCACAACACAATGAGAAAGGAATGTATATAGTGTACCATAGTATACATTAGGAAAGAAATCTAATAAAAAGAAAGAAAAAAGTAGAAAAAGAAGAAAAAGGAAGAAAAAACTAGAAAATAAAGAAAATACAAAATATTGGGAAATATCATGCGCAATAGACAGTGGAATCAACACGACAAAAAGAAAAAGTGACCGTGCACAACATATGGTTGATAGGAAGAAAACACCGCACACTAAGGGAAATTCATAGCAAAAACGTATGGTGCACCGAAAAAGTGCAGTGCATGAGAGAATGGGCCAACGGTCAGAAAAGAAAAAACCGACTGTTAGGGTAAAAAGGCGCGAATTGGGAATTTATGAAACTGAACGAAGCATCCTCGAAAATATTCAATGCATTAATAACAACTAAAGGAGCTTCTCCAAGAATATTCATGGCACTTATGACGCCCTATATAAAGTGAAAATGTGGTCCCAACAAGACTTATTGTGCATTTGAAAACTCGCGAAGCTAACGAGCATGAAGATGAGAGGCAAACAAATAAGTGCAGAGATCAAAGTAGTCGAAGCTTAATCGGGAAAGTAAGAATTACCCAGGATGGAACCTCCAAATGTCAGCTCACCAAGAAAAACAACACAAAAAACACACAGTAGTCTTAGGAACCGCAGAGGCGGAATAAGAATTTACACAGAGAGAGGGAATCGTCTATGTCGACGCAATTCCCTCACTGCAGGTCCAACCAGTGAGTGCCACATTGGTCGAGGAAGAAGAACAGGCCCCAACGATGGTTAGGATGGATATCGACTCGCACGATAGTGCGCAGGGTCATGAACCATTAGCCACGGGAAACCCACAACAACTTGCCAAGGTCGAAGAATCCCATAGAACAAATGGTGGTGAAAAAGAAAGGACAAAGTCTGATGGGCCGAGACCACAACCTATGGTGGGGTTTGCACAACAGGAATAAGTACAGATTGAAGACATCACAAGGAAAATATATTCGAGTAGGGAAGACAGAGAACCAGAGGCTGGCACCTCTACCGTGCCGATAAAGAGGAAGGGCAAACAACCCATCGCGTGGTCCCCACATAAGCAACCCAATGTTTTGATCATCTTACCGCACATCTCAAAGGGGGTGCAGGCTACACAAACTCTACTAGGTTGCGTGGAAAGGCTAATATACACAGAAAAAAATGTATTTGACACCAACAAATTCCCAGAATTTGTGCAGTAGGTGTACATTGAGAGCCTAGGCACAAGGCCATTTGGAGATCTAATACTGCAACACAAGAAATGGCTTGCAGGCCTGGAAAACATAGGTATCTTGAACTCGTTAGAGATTCCCCACTTTGGCAGGGGGGAAGAGGTGAACAACTACTTCAAGAAGTTGATGGCAGTCCTCCATGGAGGTTTCTTTTGGTTAGAAGAACCTGTCTCAATTGATGTAGAGCTCATCGCATTCATCACAAGCCTGCCATCAAATAGTGAGAGTCTCGTGTAGTACCTGGATGATAAAACCAAAGAGAAGGCTCTCGCAGAAGAGATGAAGAAGACGTATGGGATGGAAAGAGGCTCCCGCAGAATAATCATAAAACAGATCAGTGACGCAGCCACCAAAATGGCCACAAAATTAATGGCATGTAAGCTATTATGCAAATTCCACAAGGAGGAGGTCCCAGCAACAACACAATGCACAAATGACACCATTCTTAGCTGGGCCCCATACTTACTGAACCTGTTCCTAGACGACTGCAACAATGCGTAGGATTTTGGAATAAAGTTCCACTACTCCTAGCTCATGATCCTCATAGCCTTAATCGGATGGAAGGAGCCTCCCTACTCATACTTCTGCGACAGAGTAGGACGTTGTCGTGCAACACAGTACACATTGATGGGAAGCACTTCAGATTCCAAGAGAATAAGTGGCAATGCCAACACCTTTTCTTGATATCTCAATGACATTCAAGACAACATAGTTAATATTTGTAGGATAGCTCTGGAAGTGGTCGCACAATATCAAGGGATAACCAATTTTAGGGCTACCTAACACAACATGTGGATTCATTCATGCAAGTATTTAGAGAAAGAATGGCTACAACTTTGATACTGTAGCAATACAAATGAATTTGAAATGGCAATGAGAGACTGGCAGGATGACTGGAAGATCCCAGTCATCACCAAGGACATGGAGAAGGGAAAAGAAGTGGAATTAGGGTCATCCAAGACACCTGTAGGAGGAAATTCAATGAAAAATAAACCCACGCAACAGGTGAAGCTAGGTCAAAATCTAGTGCAGCGGAAGAAGGGAAACTCTCCAAAGAAGGATGCGTAGATAGGAAAGAAGGAAAATACCCCAGCGCGGGAAGAACAAGGAAGGGGGGACACAACGACGTAGTAAACCCCTTCGAAAACTACTCCATAAGAAACAGGGCCACCCAAACAACCAATTATACATACAGGGGGGTCGTGCAATAATGCCAAGGCCCATAAACAAATCCCAGAATATATAATCACTGAGGATGATGTCGATCTTGTCGTAGAGAGAGTACAAGATCGTGCAACAAAGGATTTTGATGAGGTTGAGAACCAAATGGGAAGGATAAGGAATGATTTGGATGATATTAAGCAGGTTTTAGAATAGATACAAGAATCCAAAATGAAAGAAATGGGAACATAATCGATCCCTCGAGTGACAGGAGTAGAGGACAGGACTACGCAGAATGAAGAAGACACCATCTAAACCATAGCACAAGCAAGTTCGAGCTTCCAAATCACAACATATATGTTGCAGGTTAACAAGGCCATATTCTAGACACCACTCAAAGACCCGGTGTGGGTACACTTGGTATTGGCTAAAATACCAACAAAGGCATTGTACAAACTACAAGTCAGTGTCGCGTAGGAAGTGCAATCGTGAGTGAGATCAGATGCGACGGAATTGAAAGCAACCAGAAATGGAAAGGATGCCCTAGAACTGGTGTTAGAGCATGTAAATTTGGAGACAAAAGAGGAGAAGAAGTATGCAAACAAATTAGAGAAAAAATTGAAGGAAGTTTTCACAAGAATTCATCTCCACACAAGGGTCGTATGTGTTTAATAAAGTAAGCTTCCTCTTGCTTGAAATGCACATCCTTGTCAATAAAATGCCACCAACAAGAAGCTAAGGTACCAGTTCAAGTTTATTAGGATCTCAAGTAACCAAAAGACCTCCTGAGGTCCCAACCGAGTTAACAACACATGTGACCCATGAGGGACGCAAGTCGCTCATGAAATACCTATATTTTTGTCCAGGAACCAGAGTTTTCTGTAAAAGTAGAATATACGGACATGTTTTATCCAAAAGCCGAAGAACAGAGGCAGTTTTTAGGGAGCCCCCTATCTCTTGAATATTTAGGGATAGATAAACCATTACTTCTCCCTAGCAAGGGATTTCACAGCTCTAAGTGCCCCACTATCAGTGGGAGGAGAAACTGAAACTGGTTGTTGGGAGGAGGAGGTCGAACACTTCTTCCTATCACTTCGGCTTTTTATATGGGAGTACTCAAGTCCAAAGCCACAAGACCAAGAAAATTCCTTCCCGTTCCCTTCACCATCTTGATGAGAAGTGTTGGCTTCCCCACCCCAAGACAAGTTTTTGTACACAGAGTTCCCCAAATAGACAAGCAGAGGGATAGTAGAAGAGGGGTCTCGAAGGTAAGGCATTTGGGAGTCTAACACCTCGTTTAGTGAGGAATCGGTTTTCTCCAATTCACGAAATCTAGGAAGTGAAACAGGGTTCCTGAGAGGGTTAAAGGGAAACATGGGGGGGAACAAGGGTGGTTGGGTTCCACTGGAACAGTGGAAGGTGCAGAAACAAGACCTATGAAATCTAAAGGTTCGAGGCTCCTAGAATCTTCAAGGTTGTCGTCGCCCGACGGTGCTATAGTAGTGGACTCCTTTTCCACTTGCTGAAAAGACTCCCCAACAGCGGGCCCATCAGATTCTGAAGCTGACACCAATGGTCTCCCCTCATTTGTAGTATTTTATTTTAACCAACCAGAAGTGTCCAGAGTCTGTTTTTCCCAAGAAGTTAAAGTAGAAATAAACGCAGGGCAGAAGGATCTTAACTTACCCGAGAGACTCTCAGGTGGAGTAGATGGGTTGGAGACCTCCGTCGGGAAATGGAAGCCCCGAAATCACTTATAGCATCATCAAGGGAAGAATTATACAAATTCCTGAGCTGCTTCATGTCCTCCGAATCATACAGAGAAACCCAACCTTTACAGTTCTGTCGAAGGTGACCAGTGCAATGGAAGATGCTACATCTGAAAGGAATTCCTAGGTAATCAATTCATTGAAGAGTCTTACGACCCCGCAAGTCGATCTCTAAAACTTCAGGAAGCCCACTGTGAATGTCCATTTCGATCAAGATCCGCACCACCTATCTAACCAAGAATGTAAGGTTTTGACTATCCACAGAGATAAAAGAGATAAGATATTTCTCAATCACCATGAGTGCTCCCTCGTTCCAGAGGTGGATGGGTAATCACGGTAAAAGCACCCATAGATGGTGCATCTGAAAGTACTCGGTGGTCGGGTCGAAAGAAACACGCCAACACTTTAACATGGGGTTGTTGCCCCCAAATCCCATCTGCTTTCCAAAAGAGTCGACAAGTCTTTGGGGGACTTACAGATGAATCCTAACCAGCCCTTGGTTAGGTGTAAAATTTACGGAGAGTAACCTATCAGGGGAACCCACTGTCTTTCAACCCATGCCTGTAAAGAGACTTTGCTGAGATACCAATAAGATACCCTGCCCACAAGACCACATAAAGCCAACCTATCCTCTTGTTCGAGCCCCACATCCGATCGTAGAACCATCTTTCGAAAAGTCTTATTTGGTTTCCACAGCCGTCCTCTTCTCCCGGAAAGACCCACAGTTTTATACTCCCTCTTCTGAGAGTTAGGAGGAGATGTCTCCCTATGTAACCTAGGCGCTTTGTTTACAGAGGATACCTTCGCAGTAGGATGACGGCTACCGCACTCTCAACAGGCGGTCGCTCCACCAGGACCTTCTCACTCCACGGCCCAAAGAGTCGATGCTCTTCCTTCTCCTACTCGGGAGTTCTATCACCCACAGTCTTCTCGGGAACCTTCCCTTTCGGAACTCGGGAAGTCGGGTTTCGCGGGCTCGCGAACCTTAAGTGCACCCTCCATGCAGCATAAGACCTCCGAATCCCGATTCGCGATGTCAACGGTCAACACTCCCTGCTTCGGGGATCTTCCTATCGGGAAAAATCGACGGGTGAGAGGTAGGGTGATACTTACCTTTCGAATCCCCGAACACCG
>ML787030.1:508502-540548 GCA_009831015.1 Picea engelmannii
ACCTGCACTCACCTGCACGGCTCGAACACTCAATCCTACTCTGGGAAAGAGGAACCAAGAGTTCAACTACTTAGCCGCCTCGACGCACTCGATGCGGAGGTATTCGACTGCACTCGATGCAGGAATCTCACGGCTCAAGCAGAGAAATGCTTGAAACTCATTCTCTCAGGTTCCTTACCTGATAAGCAATCACATATGCAGCATACAACAGATACGCATAAAATGAAGCAAGCAAACAAAAGCATAACATCAATAACACAAAAGTGTCAAACACATCCATGGTAATTGAATCAGACTCTTCCTATTAATTCAACAACTGTACATGGAGTTTCTTCACAGGCTCTCTCTTGGCTCTGCTCTCTCTTGCTCCTCGAATGAATGAGGATCTGAATGAATCATACAAAGATACACGGGAGGGTGTCTATACTCTGTTTTCCCTCTCTAAAGCTAAACTGTCTAATCTACAGTTAATTCCTATCTAACANCATTAATTTACATAAATGCCTTCCTATCTACTAATACAATACAACCGCGCTTGGCTTTGAATGCCTCATCCAAACGACGGCGCAACAATCTCCAAAGCATTTCAAAAATGTGCGCGCTGGCACTGTCCAGCTGTATGATTTTACTCCGTGCGCGCTGGCTCGCTTGATGACGTGTGGATGCTCCTGCATCATAGGACATGAACAGTCTGATAGTCCAGGGAGAATATCGGAGAAAGTGTGAGGGAAACTAGACTTAATGGTAGAAGGATTAGACCGATAGGAAGTCAAATCCCCAGGTGTAGTATTTAAGGTTAGGGTACCATTCCCGAGGGAGTCGACACTATCAAATAGGTCAGCCTGCTACCAAATGACCTCATCCTTAACCTTCATAAGTGCGTCGATGTCTTGTGAGATGCCATCCTGGCCAGGCATGACTATAGTAATCAGCCACCTGGGCTCCACCGAAGGTTCTTTGGTAGGGGAGGCAGTACTAAACTCAATCAACGATAGGTTTAGTGGAGGGGTGCTACCTAGGTTCCAGAGCCTATTAATAGTAACATAAATGATATTCAGATGACCAGTTCTGATATTGAGCAGTAAGTGAGAGTAGGTGGCAAGGTTCAGTTCCTGAATAAGGTAACATTTATGTCTCGACGTCGGGGAAGGTGGAGGTAAAAGAAAGTGGAGGGAGAGAAACCGGGACTGGAAAACTAAGTGACCGAGAAAAAAACAGTAAAAACAAACTAGGTTAAAAACTACACAGATACATAACCTGGATAGGAAGGTAGAGGGATAAATGTCGGAACCAGTCTAGTCTTCGGCTCCTTGCGTTGTAGTCCCACTTTATTGGAAGTTTGTCTTGATATGGCCTATCCACGGTTAACCTACAAATCAAATTACATTTATTTAAAACAAAATGAATGCAATAATAATGTGTATATTCTAATCAGGTGAATATTAATAGGGATTTGGTTATTATTGAGAAAAAAAAAACACATAGAATGTTATAGAGGAGTATATAATTTTTATGATTTTAAACATTGTATAATAGAGTAGAGATCTTGACAATATGTCCATTCAGATTACTATGATATGAATGACAAAAAAACATTTAAAACTTTCTAGTAAACCTTTGTTTCATGTGTTCTGTCCTCATAAGCATTGTTTGGAATGCACTTTTTTCTTGCTTATGTTGTAGAGTCCTATTTATGTTGAGCTTAGAAGATAAAATTTATATTGCTATTTTTTTGTTCATTTATGATTGTATAATTACTTATTCCATCTATAGGTAGATTTGTGTTTGAAAAAAATATTTAGTTGTTTAAGAATTTTTCTTTTTTGAGGAGTTTAGTTGTATATCATTCTTCTTTACGCTTGAAGTGATCAAGCCTAATATCCAATATTCACAAAAAGTAGTACCACCTCTATATAAATGAAGGAGGGTTCTTTTTGTTCCTACAAGGTAACCCTCAACATTTGATTATTTTCTTGAATAGTGGGAAAAAGAGATCAACAATATGCTCTTACACTAATTTTTGGCTTATTCAACCTCTAGTTGAGGCTCTTCCCTAGTGTTCCCAAGGATGAAATTGTGCCCTTCATGTGGGTAGTACTCCATGCTCTCAAGGTCAAGCTAGGGTGGAGCACTCCATGGTTTTCTAAGGGAAGGTTCAAGCTATTTAAAATAAATATCACAGAAAAAAATCCATTATACACCATATATAAGCAGGCTAAATCTACATTGGTTTTCACATAATTTCACCTCCCGTGTACGCGTTTGAATGGTGACATATCACCTGTCATCACCAGTTGTCCATTCATAGAATTGTTGGGAGACGTTCGTTCACTAACTTTCTGTTGTAATGGTGTCCGAAACTTCCACATGGTATCATCTATGATTTCATCCTCACTTATGCATCTAATTTTACATGGTGTCCGAAACTTCCACATGGTATCATCTAGGTAAGTGCAGTTATGAACTCTCCTACTCTCTCACTGTTGTCTTGTACAATGTCACTGGTGCATTTCAAGTCTAGTTGAAAATAAATAATTAAATGGGGGCATCTCTATCGCATGAGCCTTGTTTTGGCCAGTTGTGTTTTTTCAAAAAAAATATTAGGAGCCTCCGAATATCAGACCAACTTCTATGATTTATTAATGAATTTAATAGCCTTTTATAGGCTTTACTGTAGGTCGTCTTTCTTACTAATACAATAAATAATATAAAATTACTCACATAATGAAAACTACTAATACAATAAATAATATAAAATGACTCACATCTTGAGATCCTTAAAGAAAATGCCGAATCTAGATGCACTGAGCTTGAGCTATGCTTAAAAAAATGATTAATAGTGCAATTTAATTAAAACTGAAAAACAGAGATTAATTAATAGCGGTGTGATCCGGGAGAACATGCCTTGTTGTTAGCGGTGTGATCTGGGAGAACATGCCTTGTTGTTCCTTATAGTTGCTTTCAGTTTGGTTTGAAAGTATGGTTGCTTTTCTCCAAACATAAAAAGAACCCAGTGCAGTGTGACAACTCTAGCATATAAATATGATCTAGCTGACGTTGGAGCTGAACATGGAGAAAGCCAAAGAGGAAATTGATATCTAAGAAGAAGAAAGATCAGGTACACATTTTCCAGAGCCCACCATCTCATGATGTGATTTTACATAGGCTAGAACTTTCAACAATTGCTTAAATTTTTATTTCAAATTCAATGTTTATTGAAATGGCAGACAAGCATCCAGTTTAACAAACATTTCTGTGAGTGTCAACCCTGCTTCTGGGCAGGGACATAGCCACTGCAGTGGTACTTGTTTCTTTAATTTTTGAATCTTAAATAATTGGAGACAGTTTTTAAATCCTCTTGCAAGATATTAGAGATACATGCAAGTCTCAATATGATCAGATGAGAACTTTTCTCCTTATTTTTTTAAAGAATATTATTTAAAACACTTTTTGAGATGCACGCGTGATAATATCTAAGAATTTACACGTGATGGTAATTTTTTTATTTATTTTTAAACATAGAGAGCATTACATTAAAATAATTATTCATCTCCTAAAAGAGGTTGCATAATAATTCCTCTAAAAAGAGGTTGCATAATAGTATGGACATTTTTGAATACTAACTATTGATAGAAACCAGGAACCAGGACCAAGATACATTTAATGGATAATTTTATATTGTATTATAAAGATTTTCTATCTTAGATTATAAAGATTTCTTTTTATCTTAACATCTCAATATTTTTTTAAGGCTTTGCTTTAACTTTCAAAATCACAAATTCAATATTATGCTAATATCATATTAATAATTTTTTTGTATTTATTAGACACATACTTTAAATAAAACAGGAGTTGACAAAATAAGAACATGCTTTAAGTGATGTTTGAATTTACAAGATGAAGAAAAAATAATGATGAGGTTAGAAATATAAATTTTTGTAGACAAAGCTGTCAAAGTTTTTATTTTCTCAAGTCTTTACATCTCAATATTCCTATTTTCTCAACTCTTTCCATTGCAATATTTCATTTTTCTATTAAGTTCATGGTTTTACTAGGGATTGGCTTTAAATGAGGCTCACATTTACAAGACGAAGAAAAAACGATATTGTTGAAAAGGTGAGTATGTCTTTTATGTGCTTTTATCACTTCTTTATATATATATCTATATATCTATATATATATATATATATGGTTTTAGCATGGTTTTTAGATAACATTGAAAAGGTTAAATGTACTAACCATTCAAGAGTAGTAAACAGTTTTTATTTACAATAGGATTTTACAAATTCACGATTGTATATGATTAATGAGCTTTGAATATGATTAATGAGATTTGAACGATTTGAAGTTTTTAGTATACAAATAGCAATGTTAGATACGATGGGTAATGTGAAAATGAAATTCCAAGTCCGTACCCATCTCTTGGTAATTTTGAAAGGATATTTCTTGGTAATTTTGAAAGGATATTTATTATCCAAGAAAGTAATGGTT
The DNA here is from genome assembly GCA_009831015.1 of Picea engelmannii. Classification (NCBI taxonomy): domain Eukaryota; kingdom Viridiplantae; phylum Streptophyta; class Pinopsida; order Pinales; family Pinaceae; genus Picea; species Picea engelmannii. The sequence continues at coordinate 512,994 of ML787030.1, forward strand.
TTTTGAAAGTAATAGTTAAATCTAGTCAAATCCTTTTATTTATCAAGGTTGAAATATTATTATTATTTTTAAATATAATTGTTTTAAAAACACTCTATTGGAATAGAAGCATAAATGTAACAAGATTTTAATTGAAAAGAAAATAAAACCAAGAATAAATAAAAAATATCATTAATCATGTGCATAGATATTCTTATTATTCAAGGGAGAATTACAATAGACAATCATAGGCATACAACCATCCTCTCCTCTCTTCCGACACACTGTGCTACACTACATTGCTCACCTCGCCTCTATGGGTATGCTCGTATATATTGCATCTATCAAACAATTAGACAAACATAGTTACACAACCTGTTCACTGAAGAGTGCATGCATGCATCTTCTATTTTTCATTAATGTTGTGTGCATGCATTTGCATGGGAAATTAGTTGACACGTTTTCAACAATCTCCACCTTGACAACAATTTACTTGATATATCATGCCCAAATTTCTTCATCACCTTTCCTACTAGCCAAGAGAATCCAAACACCATCATAGCTTCACAACTTCTCTAACAGTATTGTTACATGAACATGTTTGCATGATTCACTTGAGTATGGAACATTCTTCCTCCATCAATAACCTGTCTTATAAACCAATGAACTTGTCTATTATGATACCCTAGACTGTTAGTCAAATGCACAACACTTTGACCACCACAGAAGACCTCATCATGTACCTATCCAAACTTACCCAATAGATCCTTGCATTCTTGGAAGACATAACTTGAGGTAGGTCCCCTCTTGTCCAAATGTCATGAATCATAACCATAGAATAAATCACTGCAACCATTGTAGGTGATACTTGTGCTTATGTGTTTGAAGCACCCATTTCCATGCTCTTCACCTGGTTTTTCCGTGTGTCTACTAACAACACCATCTCCGTGTGAAATGTTGACCATTTCCCATCACAATCATCAAAATTCCTACTAAAATATAATACTCGAGACATATAAACATTTTCTTCTTCATCAGTTAAGACATAAACCTGAAGAAAACTTACAATGGAAAGCCAAAGGGATTTTACCGGTTTCACATTATTCATACCAATTTTCTTGAGTATCTTCACCACATACTTTTGTTATGAGAACCAAACTTACCATATTTCCTGTCTCTGTGTATTTCCATGTCCAAGATTTATTTTGATGCTCCCAGATCCTTCATATCAAACATTCTAACCAACTAGGCCAACCTGTTGATCTCAAGCATGCTTGTGCTTGCTACAAGAATAACATTTAACACCAAGATAAGAAATATACCATAAACATAACATTTGGTTATATTCACTTCTCGTAAAATTTGGCTCACCGTGAAAAAATAAAACATCTTGTACCAATTTCCTAGCATGCTTCAGGCCATACAATGATTCTCAAGTTTGCAAATAAATCTTCTGTTGCGATTATGAACTAACCTTTCTGGTTGTTCCATATACATCCCCTTTTCCCAAAAACTCCATGTAAAACAATTTTAACATCCAGTTGTACTAACTCAAGATCAAGTAACACAACTAATGCTAACACAACATGAATAGAAACAAGCTTTTAACAACTGGTGAGAAACTTTTATGGAAATCAATACCTTCCAAATACCCTTCTTCTTCTATTCATGCTTTGAACCTTTCATCATTTTTCTATGTTTGATTTTATAAAAGGAAATTCATCAAACACTGCATCTTTGTCCATGATGATTCTATGGGAAGTAGGATCCCACATTCTACATCCCTTAACATCATCACCATATAAAAGATCTACCTATTTGATATGGGTCTTACATAGAATGTTGATAAAAACATAAGCATCACAACCAAATAATTTCACATTTGAGTAATCACCAGATGACCTGTTCATACCTCTTCCAGGATATTCTTGTCTTTTCCAACTGATGGTGATCGAGTTACTAGATAGCACAATCACTTCTACCCACAACTATTGTTGCAACTTGGCATTACTGGACATGCCTATTCGATCTCAGCTTCCTTGCACTACTTTCCAAGTTCCATGGATATGAACCTAAATTCATCATATATTCTCAAGCACTTGATTGACCTGCCAACACATTAGTCTTTCTATAGACCCACCTTTCTAACTTGGACACACTACTCCATCTTGAACTTTGCATTCAAACAACTTTGACCAAATCTGACCAAGCCAACCCAAGTGAACCTTTTCTTCTCACCTCCAGGGACTTTACACTGGAGTCTTAGTGCTCCACCTTAACATGAACATTCCCTTGACCAAATCTAGCCAAGTCGACCAAGTAAGCCTTCATCGCTTACCTCCACGACCATTTACAATGGAGTTCACCAAGCCTTTTATAAACTTCATTACATGCAATCCATGGACACAATATCATGGGCTACCCAAAAAACATGGACCCAAAAAAACCACGTGCTTTGACCTAAAAAAAATATTTAACTCATTAACTCTTTCACCAAGTCAGGGTTAACCCAACACACATATACCCCACATATTCAATCTATGTCTAGACTATTCATAGGTGACATGATAAACCAAGGGTACGCATGCCTATCCAGGTCTTACAGACGTATTCCCATTTACATGCAATTAATAATTTTTACAACTCCAAGGTAAATATAATTTTTTTTTCTTTCATGGTGACTCAACCAACACCACCTTGCAACTTCTAAGTGAACACAGGTGGTGAGACACAACAAACAGATAAAACTTCATCAACCATACCTCATACTGAACTTTCTCAATTAACAAAAAATACAACTTGTGATAGTGTGATAAAACTCGTCCTAAGCCGATCCACTCCACTTGGCTCGACTCGGTTAACATGATCTACTATCCATCGACTAAATTCTCTTCTCCTTCGCTCTTTGATCCTTCAACTTTGCGCTCTGATACCAATTTTTAGGAAGCGAAAGCATAAATGTAATAATATTCTAATAGCAAAGAAAATAAAACCAAGAACAAACCAGAAACAACAACAATCACACAATTGACATGGTGATTTACGTGGAAACCCAATACGGGAAAAAAACATGGGGCAATGATAATCAATATTCTTATTATTCGAGGGAGAATTACAATAGCCAATCACATTCATACAACCATCCTCTCCCCTCTTCCGACACATTGTGGTACACTACATTGCTCATTGCTCACATCACCTCTATGGGTATGCTCATATATATAACATCTATCAAACAGTTAGACAAATTGATTAGAATCTGATCCACCAGTTACACAACATGTTCATTGAAGAGTGCATGGATGCACATTCTATTTTTAGTTAATGTTGTGTGCATGCATCAACATGGAAAAATAGTTGGCACATTTTCAACACGCATGTGTTTTTCGAGAGAGTATATGGTCGAAATTTGATTACCTACAAATCAAATTACATCTATTTAATAAAATTGAATGCAATAATAATGTGTATATTCTAATCCAATATTAATAGGAATTTGGTTATTATTGGTTTAAAAAATAAATATCAATAAGGAATTTGGTTATTATTGGTTTAAAAAAAAAAGCACAGAAAAATAGAAAGATATAGAGCAACATATAGTTTTTATGATTTTAGACATTGCATAGTAAAGTAAGATCTTGAGAATATGTTCCTTCGGATTGGTATGATAGGAATGGAAAAAAAAAAACATTTAAAAATTTCTACTAGACCTTTGTTTCATATGTGTTCTTTCCTCACCGACATTATTTTGAATGCACTTTTTTTCTTTCTTATGTTTTGGTAAGAAGATAAAATTTGTATTTCTAATTTTTTTTTCCCTTTTATTTATGATTATGATTGTATAAGTACCTATAGTTGTATAACACTCTTCCTTACTATTGAAGTGATAAATCCTATTATCTCATATTGACAAAAAGTAGTACCACCTCTATACAAATGAAGGAGGGTTCTTTTTATTCCCCACAAGGTAACTCTCAACATTGATTCCTTTCTTGAATATATAGAAAAACACATCAACAATATGGTCTTACACTATTTTTTGTCTTATTCAACCTCTAGTTGAGGCTCTACCCTAGTGTTTCAGGGATAAAATTGTGCCCTTCAATGTGGGTAGTACTCCATGCTCTCAAGGTCAAGCTAGGGTGGAGCACACTCTATGGTTTTCTAGGGGAAAGTCAAAGCTATTTGCTTGAGATTCACTCTCTTTCTTCAACATTGAATAAAGGTTAGCTCCATTAAATAACCTAAGCCTCCATTATTTGATGGTTTTTTGAGGAGTTTTGGATTGGGATAGATCATGGTCTCACACAGAATATGGAAGTAGCACCCATTACCCAACTTGCTTTAGAACTTAGCACTAAAAAAAGAGGTAACTTTATTTCTTATAGTTTGACCTACATGAAACTTCCATTGTGTGAGCTTGCATAGTGATGTGTTTTGATGCAACTAGTTTAAATATTATTCATACCCACCTATGGTTATCAAGTTATTGTTTGTATTCTTGAACTGGTTATGATCCATTTTAACCATTTCCATAACAGATATCCCTTCAAACTTGTTCATGGTTTTCCATAATGATTTGTTCATTTTCTCGGCACTCATAAGCTAGCCCATACATGGTTGGAGATGAGTGAACCATATGGTTTGAACCCACCTCTTTTTTTGCATTGACTCATTAAAGCCTTACATTGGGTCAAAGCCCAACTTAATCAAACACTTGCTAGCTAGGGAACAAAAACCTACGAATATTTATCCCTCCTATACCCTTTCCTATCCTTTGCAGACCCCAAAAAAATGACCTTGGAATCTACTGGTAGCAACATAATTTTGCTAGAGTCAATTAATCGATTTGTGCGTGAAATCATGGTGTGAGATAGAATTCTCTCAATTGTAGGAAGCAAGGTTATGAATATTGTTTATTATGTACATTATCATGGCATAGTTGTTCTCCTGAAAGCATGGTGAAATGCCATGATGGGTACGTGATATACATGTTAACCTTGAAGGTTTTATATTGCTTAGCATTTGTGTGCATTGGACAATAGGCTTGTTGTTGCTTGATGGATACAAATCTTGCTTCAAATTTTTGTATGCTCTTGGATGATAGTTGGATGGTGCGCTTGCTTGAGATATGGGCTTAGACATTGAAGTTTTAATACCCTAGTTTTTATCCCTTGATTAACAATGTATATTTGTGTATGCAATGAATGGTCTAAGGCCAAGTGATGTAATATGTAAATATCGTACATTAATAATAAAAATGCATTGCTAGCTATAGAAAGAGAAGGACAAAACATGGGGGTTATGATTCCATGAGAGATGAATGAAAGGGGGCTTAGGGGGATCAAGGGGGCCAAAGGAAATAATAATATTTCATTATAACTCTAAGCCACTTACCTTGTATTATCCTAAGTTATATCACCTTGGGATTAATTGTCAAGTGAGGAATATGGGGCTTCTTAGGAAGATAAGTGGAAAGTTGGAACCATGCAAATATAATCTTTGTTCTTTGGTTATTGTGGTTTTTTTTTTCCAAACATTCTAAAGAAGCCTTGTGTGAGAGATAATCTACCATGAAAGTAATGAAATTATGGAAAGGAACCCATGTTGAAAATTATGATCATGTGTGAAGGGAATTTTTCCCATTGAGTAAAATAGTGATAGTTGAGAATCCATGTAGTTCCTAGCAAAGAGATTTCCTAGCCAACCTATGTTGGATCCTTGAGAGGAATTGGGATAGCCCACGGGACTGTAAATCAAGGAAGGGGATCCCATTCCCTGGGTTTTGCAAGCTAAAGAGGAAAGAGAGCTGGTGGAATTGGGATTTCTATGAGAGTTCCCAGGTTGAAATTGTGGGAAACTGGGACATGTGAGAGGAATAGAGTTAGCCATAGGACTATTCATCCTTGTGGACTCATATCCTTAGCTCAGGGGTGGCCATGTTGAATAAAAATATAGGGAACAATGAACTTATGGTTGGGTGGAACATCCTTCATCTGCTGATAATTATTCTCATAAAGATAAGTGTCATGGTTAATTGATTATTATGTTGAATTTAATGGTGTTTATCTTATGAATTTAATGTTGTTCTATTTATGTGAATGTATGAATTTACATTGGTATCTATGACTGAATAATTACATTTGCATAAGCCTAGTTTTCATGTTGTATTCAATCATTCATTAATAGTAGGGCATAATGGATGATGATATCAAAGTAAGAAGAGAAATGGAAAATTTGTGTTTTCCATAAGCACTATGTATATTCAACGCATGAAATAGGGTACTCGGTATGTTACAAAGTGGTATTAGAGATATTGGTTACAACATCGGGGTTGTGTGGGATAGAATCATCCTATATATGAAAAACATTATAGGGTGTTTGCAATGTATTTGATAGAATTCATCAAGGGCATAATTAAGGAAAATTTGAAATTTGAAAAAAATCCTCAATTTTAATGAAATACAGAGGTTAATGATCACAAAAAATTCTATTTTGGATGGTACAGGGATTGAATTTGACCAAGGAAGCCAATTATAGAGAATTCATGGTGGCTTTGTGGAGGAAATTGGAAAAAATTATGAAATTGGTGAAAATTTCCAATTCTGGATGGGTAACAGAAATATGATGTGGAATGTATTGGTGGCATGGGCTCATACTGGTGATGTGGACTAACAGGGTGGCATGGAGGGTTTAGTGTGATGTTAGTTGTGAAAGTGGTAGCCACGTGATAGGGTTCACGGTGGCAGGGGTATCCAGGTCAACAAAGCGGCTTTGGAGCTCCAAAAGCAGTGTTGAAAACCATTTTTGTAATGTTATGAAATTTTTTGGGGGAAATGTGTCTCCCCAAGATTCATTTTTGAGGTGAGTTCCCTATTTATCCATCAAGAATTTTCCACCCAAAAATGGATCTATATCGTTAGATCGTAAATTCTACCCCCCATTGGATATTTCATGATGTAAAGACATATAGGTTGACAATTTTTGGCCCTGAAATGGGTCTAGATTGTCGGATTGCGATAAATATTCATTGTTGGATATTTCAAGACATAAAGGTCCCATTATGGGTTGAGGACTTTAAATTCTAAAATAAATATCCATTGTTAGATCACATCCAATGACATCCATTAGATATTTCAGAGATCATGGATGTCATTAACCTCTGATCAATTTACTCCCTAAAATGAAATCTCCAATGTAGGATCTCATATCATTATATTCGCTAAGGATAATGCACCAAGTGGAGGGTGTAGGGACAAAGAAAGAACCCCTATCCCATATATTACCGCCCAAACTAGTAGCCTTTGCAGAGGTGCTAATGGGGATAAACACAACACAAGAAATGCACCACTGTCACCTTAGCACCATTTCCCCTTCACTTTAGGACAACTTCTTGAAGCCACAAGGGGTATTCTAATCCAAAAAAATGAACTTGTATAGTACCTTGGGATAGCTTATGATACAAGTCACTTCCAAAAAACACATTTCAATATATAGTTAGATAGATCAATGCCAATGGGGTAGCCAAATATCTTGAGAATATCCAACTAAGAACTAGGGAAATAAGTACCATAATATAATGAGGGTTATTATACTATTAAGTAAGATGCTAAGATGTGAAATAAATATGCTACAACAAAAGTATAAATCAACACCATGTTGTCACTCTTTAGATCAAGAAATAAATACCTTTTACTGCACAAGAGTGAGATCTAATCACATAGACCAAGAACAAATGATATAATTGAGTTACCTATTGATTATATGTTGTAAATTGGGATAGCTTGATGTTGTCTAAAAATTACAGAATCTAATATATGATAAATAATATAGAAAATATAGATTTTAGGTGAAGAAAAGCACCCCAAGAGTGCCTAAAAGCACTTGTAATGATGAACCTTGGGTACTTTGTCCAAAGAAATGAATAAACACGAATAAAATATGTAAAAAAAACTTATAAATGAATGATTTCAAGTATAAATTACTAATAACCATGTAATTATCTCAAACTTGCAAAGAGAGGTGGTGAATCCCCTTAGGGTTTCACCAAAAATCTCCAAAATGTAAAATAATAGTTATGAAGCACTTATAAGGTAAATTTCACCTTTAGAAAGTGTTAGATATACTTTACAAACCATATACAAGTGAAATATAAACTAGGGTAGGGTTAGAATCCTCCTTTTAGGGTTAAACCTTAGCTTTAGGGTTTGAACAATTATGATTTTCTTTTCTACAATTTAATTTCCATAATTTATAAACCTCTTAAATCAGCCCATAAAATGTTAGATAAAATATTTAAGCACAAATTTGTGGGGCTACTTTTCCCTATTAGGGTTATTGATCAACATTTTACCGTAAACCCTTGGATAAAAATGTCTAGAAAATGAAAGTAAACCGTTAAATTTACACTAGGAAACAACTAAATATTTTTTTACAGTATATCTTTTATATTTTTTGTATTTTTATATTTTATATGACATAAAATAAAATATTTGAGTTTTTGGTGTTTTTGTTTGGTTGTTGGGAGTTAATCTTAGTGCCTTGTCTCCACTTAGGGATTATGGGGTCAAGAAGTATGCCCATTTAAGAATTGGTTATTCAATGTTTATTGATTAGAGTGGGATATTAGTGCCTCAAGGCTAGTAGTCCCTTGTCTAATCAAGACAACCCATGAAAACCAAGTCCCTATAAGAAGGGTTTCCTCAAGGGAATAGTCTTCATCAACAAGATCAATAAAAGATTGGAAATAATACTTAAAACCCTTGCCAAGGAGTATAAAACTAATCAAGACAAGATATAATCACTTACCAAATAGTTTTAAGGATGATAGAAAGAGATACAAACCCTATACATCCTCCTTCCAAGTAGTTGTGCAACTCTTCAATGGATTGAACTTGCTAGATTTAGTAGTGGTCTTGTATATTCACAATATTCTTTGAAGCAATAAGAATAACCAATAAAGAAAGAGCTCCAAGAATTGACATCAAAATACCTAGTAAAATATCTTCTATTAATGTCTTGAAATGATCCCCAACAATTCAAAACAATTTGGAATGAGATGAGGGCCTTTATTTATAAATGAAGCTCACAACTTCTTCTCATTCTTTATTCCCTAAATCTAGGTTAAGGAAATAAAACAAAAGTGACTTGCAATCCACATAACTTGGAGACTAAGTCAAACTACAATGAAAAGATGCTTTACATGCTAGAAACCCTCAAAAAAGAGGAGGAACCCACAAAAGATGGGGATAATTTTCTCTCCAAGTACAACATTCCAAGAAAAGGGTGATGTGGAGGCCTCAAATGATTCAAATTATTTTGAGAACGATATGAAGGAAGAAATATAACAGAGATATAACAAGGGAATACACAGACATATAGAAAGAAACATAGTAATATAGTAAATCTCAAATTGTATTGATGATTGTTTGAAATACAAAAAACTGTAAAATGCATAAGCACACAAGCTAGCTAGAATGGAGGTAGTTTATCTCTAAGAAGAGATGTGTTGACTATGCTCATTCGCAAGAATCTGATTACAACAAGGCTCCCAAAATCCTTTTTAACATAAATCATAAATGAGAAAAACCATAAACATCCAAAACCCTAACCCCGGGAGATGAAACGCCAAAAGGTTTGTGGGCCCCGATGGGGGTAGTTCATACGTCAACTTCCTGAGGGCATAAATTTTTCATATGAACATCATTTGGGGTGCTCGATACCTCATCGAAAATTTCTAGCCGAGGAAAACACATTATGTTCGACCCAACATCTACCATTTACTACATGTTAGGTGTTTCCGAATCAAAACTTACTCAAAAGAATGTTGTTTAGGGCCTCAAAACGACCCTAGAAGTTTGCGACCCAAAAAAATGTAGAAAAATTGCCAAGATGAAAAACTGTAATTCAAGCCAGTGTAATAGGTGGGTGGACACCAATGTCCACTTGGATCATTCCTCCCCCCTTAGGAATCAATGGTCTCCATTGCATCAAGTTCCTCCATCAGATGGGGAAACGTCTGTTGAATGAGTCCTGGTGAGCCACTTTCCCTAATGAAGAAACATCCATGCTTTGATGACCCGGTAGAGTTGGATGGTTTGTCGGCGGGTGTCCTTTATCTTGGTTACCACGATCCAATCAATTGTTGCATGTTCGATGTAGTTAGGATTGAGTTTGGTAGGGGCCAACTTCTTGGTCGTGTCTGAATTTTCTAGGAGAGGTGGAAAATATGGTCAGAGCAACTCCACATTAAATATCAGGTGCAAGCCAAGGAAAGGAGAAATACTTAATTCAAAAGAATTCTTACCCATGGCCTTGGTGATGGTGTAAGGCCTCTATTAGAGTGGGAATAGATTCCTATGGGGCCCTGTGAGGCACTCTTTATGCAAATGCAGCCACAACTTATTTCCCACCTGAAATTTGTGTGATACTCGATGTTGATCATGGCGTTTCTTGTACTTGGCAGTGGATTTCTGCACAATATCATGAAATTTTTGTTGGAAGTGTTGGATGTGCTCAACAAATTTGGCTTCCCTATCAACCTCGGTCTGAGCATGGGAGGATTCTTCCTTTGTGACTACAATGGACATAGCTACATCAATGGGGGCCAATGGTTGGAACCCCAAGCACACTTGAAAAGGGTTGTGGTCAATAGATCTATGTAGGACGTTTTTGTAGTTATGTTGAACATAAGGAAGGATTTCATTGTTGGAATACTTAGAGGGGGGGGTGAATCAGTAAGATAACTTTATAACACTTTTAAACACAATATATAATCTTTAACTTTATGAACAACGTTCAATAGTTTATCATCAATGTGTCATCTATGATTGTATTCAATATATCATGAGCATATAATCATAAGCAACATCACATCAACAACATCAAATACAAAGTACACTAGTATTTACGTGGAAACCCAAATGAGAGAAAAAACATGGAATGTTTTCTTATATATATCAAGAATTCATTCATAGGAAGCACCAACTTCCAAATTCTCCAGTTGCAACTAGAAGGAGGCTCCAACCCCCTATTTACAAGCTCCAACCTGAAGTAATCTACAACTCCCTGGATTCTCTAGCTCCAACAAGAAGGAGGATACAACCCCATAATTCTCAGGCTCCAACCTGAAAGAAGTTCCAACTCCCTGATTCTCCGGCACCAACCAGAAGGAGGCTACAACCCTCTTTCCTTGCCCCATCTTGCCACCATGAAATATATGTGTAGACCAAACTGTCACTACCAAAATCACCACCACTATTAACCTGTCATTGTTAACCTATCATTGTCATTGTATCCAATCTATCACATCAACCTATCACTATCACTGTATCCAACCTGTCACATCAACCTGCCACTATCATTGTATCCAACCTATCACATCAATCTATCCAACCTGTCACTGTCACTGATACTCAACCAGATCCTCTCACATGGATCATATACCAAGAACACCTCTCAACTAGATGTCCAACATCACCAACATATCATCACAAGATATGTGTCTCAACCATGTAGCAAACCATCAACCTGTACCATACTAAGAATCAACCATGTACCAAAACTTGTACCACAACCAGTGCATCAACCATGCACCAACACATGTACCATCAACACTTGTACCATACCATGTGCCAACACTGCACATCAACCATGTACATCAACACCATACCATGTACCAATCATGTACCATAACAAGTGTCTCAACCATATACCATATCATGCCATAGACCATATACCAATAAAACCAAGATATGAACCAACAATGTACCTTATCAGATACACCTCAACCAACATGTACCATACGTCCAAAATGTGCCTCAAATCATATACCAAATCTCACAAACGCATGCCTCAAGAATGCTCCTCAATATCACCAAGATGCAACCTCATAACACATAGAATAACATACCTTTTACATCTGTAACTAACTTGATGCCTCTGAACATGTTTCACAAGCCTGTAGCTTGACCTCAAACCTCAACAACCTAGAAAAATAATCCTTTCCCCACCTTTGTCTTCTCCTCATGGGACAAAGACTACCTACCACATGGGGCCTCGCATGATGGCTATTGTACAACCCATAGGGTCCTCGCGGGACACCCTATTCCTGACCCACAAGGGCCAGCCAAATTAGGGTTTTAGAGAAAGCCTAGCTCTCTACAGCTTTAATAATTTTTCTCTTTTTTCACACCTTCTCTGCTACCTCAGACTCAACCTCAAATTCACCAATAGACCAAATATTAGACCAAAATATCACTTACTCATAATATAGATATTCAATGAATGTTTGTTTGAATGTACTTGTGAATGAATTCATGAGGTGTATTCATACTTTTTCTCCGTAAAATCTTTCCTTAAGTATAGGGCTTCTTGAATTTCTTGTTACAAACACTTTACCCTTTCATTCATTGACTTGTAACCAACTAGGGGCTTCTTGACTACTCTTCGGGGCTTCCAACTTCACAAGGCCATATCTCCCTAACCGTTAGGATCCACATGGAATACCACCTATCATCAGAAATGACATGACGAGTACTATCCATATATGAGTGTCTTACATGCATTTACATTTTCCTTCATGTTGATATTCATTAACCAACTTTGGGTCCCATAACCACACCTATGGGGCTTCATGTAGACTTCATCAAATGCACCCATCATGTCTGCTAACATCAACCACTCCATCAATGAAAACTAAATCACCATCAATATAAACCACATTTCTATGGATTCCATACTTCTCCAAGGGTTGACATCAATGACAACCAACTGTCCAACAATCTCCCCCTTTGGCATTGATGGCAACACTAATGGCATGTATTGATGGAAACACTCATGCTCATATGTATACTCATGCTCATGCTCCCTTTGTGACTATCACTCCCCCTGTATCCATGCCATTTCTCTTTTCTATGCCCCTTTGAAATCAATGGAAAGGGGTATCTTGGGGTTGTTCCCCCTGTCTTCATGCCTCTGTTCTTTCTCTTCACATGTTTCCAAGTTTCTCTTCTCTCTAGAAAAGAGTGACTCACTTTGGGGATTCTCCCCTTGTCATCATGCATCTTCTATTTCTCTTTGTTACCATTCTTTTGTTCTTTCTCTCCCTCTTTGATAAAAAGGTAACTGCCCCAGTCGATATGTCTCCCCCTATCTGCATGCTACTGATCTTCTTTTCTGGATCTCTTTCTCTGAGGATTTCTCTTCCCTTGAATTTTCGGTAAGATGTAGATCAATGTAGGGCTACTTGTATATGTTTCCTTTCCTCTCTTCCGGTGCTTCTTGTTTTCCATTGGTGCTTCCTCTTGAAATTCACTGACATATATAAAAAAACATTCATTACTTGATTTCTTCAATCACTTTTCATGTTCACTTGACCATATTATTCATTGATTTCTTTCTGATCGTGTTGCTTTTGTTGACAGTTTCTCTTTCCCTATTCTGTTGTGCATTTCACTGCTTTCCTTTCTATGACCAACTAATTCCAACTATAAATACATTGTTATGCATCTTCTCCGACTCATGTTTTTTGTACCTACTAAGAATTTTATACCAATTATTAATAATATTTTATCCATTTTCATATATGTGTCTAATCCTACCAAGGTTCACATGAATATTGTCCATATGTCTCAAATTGTCCATAACTATGCTATTCATATGTCCACAATGATGACCCATCTATCACTGTACTATTCTGATGACTTATTGAAATATGCTACAGTTGATCATCACATATTTATGTCTCTTAGACTGAATCAAATATGTTCACTAGTATTATTTATCTACAAATCAATCTTTACATGTCTGGAACAACCTGTAATGAATATATCCCTTTATGGTTGCAATCATGAACCTCTGCCTATATCGCTGCCAACTGATACATGTGTGGGAACATTTCTTTCTCAATCGATCAAACTGTCATTTTGTACTTCTGCTATCTGACTACTCTGAATCTGTCTCTGCATGAAAAATAGTTCTCTGATATATAGTAGTTATTGCATAGAATCCCCCTATTCAATATTCATGTTTATTGGGAGTCTCCAAGCCAGATGGCTCATAACATCACCTGATCTGATGCATAGTAATCTTCTTCTTTGTTTGTTGATTCATCATCTTCCTATATTCTGACATTCTTTTCATTTTCTTCCTAAATTATGACATTTTCCTCTTCATCCTCTTCTTGGATTTTGAAATCTTCTTCTTTGCTTGTAAATTCATCATGATCTTATTCTACTGCAAATCCCATGAGTATGATTCCTTGGACATACATGGGAGTGGATGATCTTCTTTGTGGTGTAGTCCTCCTGAATTCCTGCCTTGGTTGATCAAGATTTTCTCTTTGGTTATTTCCTTCACAATGATTGAAGCTTATTTATTTCCTGAATGTAGAAGGTATTCTATATTCATTCCTTTTTTATTCTTTTTTACCATGATTCCTTCCTTTTAGGACTTCTTCATAACTCTTTTGTTATGTTTCTTTCATCACGGAGCATGAACCTTCCTCAAAATGAACATTCTTGTATCCTAGTTTGGATTTGTCATTGTATGGCCTTTGACTGTTGATCCGTATTTTATGAGTAGAATTAAATGAATACATATTATTAAAATATTCTTAACACAGAATAACAAAGATACAGTAAAATTGGTTTCTATTCAATAAGGAAATAAGATGAAACTGTAAAATGCAGTGGAAAACAAGCTTGCTGGAATGGTGACGGCCTATCTCTAAGAAGAGATGTGATGGTTGTGCTCATTCACAAGAAGATGATTACAATGAGGATCTAAAGGCATTTTTACAATAAACAGAAATGCCAAAAACCCTAGACATCCAAAAACCTAACCCTAGGAGATGAAGTGCCAAAAGTCATGTGGGACCTGTTGGGGTAAGTTAGTACATCAATTTCCTGGGGTCGTAACTTTTGCATACGATATTCGTTTTAGGCGCATGATAGCCCGTTGGAAATGTCTATCTGAGGACTACACATGTTGCCATAATGATTTTCTTTTGTATACAATTTGACTGTGGAAATCCCTAAAAACGTTGTTTAGGGCCTCAAAACAGCCCCAGAAGTCACGAACCTGAAAACTAGGAAATAACTGCCAAAGTGGAAAAATTCCAAAATGAGCCAGTTGGAATAGGTGGGAGGAAAAAAACATCCATATGGATCAATCCTCCCCCCTTATGAATCAATGGTCTCCATTGCATTAAGTTCCCCCATCAGATGAGGAAATTTCTGTTGAATTTGGCCCCGGCTGAGCCACTTTCCTTGGTGCAAGAGTTGCCTTGCTTTGACAACTCGATAAAGCTGGATCTTTTGTTGGTGAGTTCCCTTGACATATGTGTCCATAATCTGATCACTGGATGCCTATTTTATGCAGTCATAGTTGATATATGTTGGTGTCAATTGTTCTGCTATCTCTGAGGTGTCTAATAATGGTGGGAAATAAGATCGAAGGAGATCCACGTTGAACATTGGGTGCAGGCCAATGAAAGGAGGAATGTTGAGCTAAAAATAATTGTCACCCATAGCCTTGGTGATGGTGTATGGCCCATAATGGAGTGGATGAATCTTTCTATGGGGCCTTGTAAGGCGTTCTTTCTACAAGTGCAACCAAACTTTGTCGCCCACCTGAAACTTATGTGGCACTTGGTGTTGATCGTGGCATTCCTTGTACTTGGCATTGGAATTCTGGAGAATATCCTGAACCTGTTGGCAGATGTGTTGGATCCTCTCAATGAACTGGGTGTCTTTGTCCGCTTCATTTGGAGCAGGGGATGAGTCGGCCTAGGTGGCCGCAAGGGGTAGTGCAACATCCATGGGACCCAATGGTTGGAATCCCAACCCTACTTGAAAGGGGATGTGGTTGGTTGAGCTATACGGATATTGGTTGTAGCTATGTTGAACACAGGGAAGACTCCCATCCCATATGCAGGGGTTCTTTGAATTGTACATGTGAAAGATATGCACGATCATTTGATTTACGACCTCAGTTTGACCATATGTCTGGGGGTGAAAGGTCATGGATTTGGTGAGTTTGGTGTCCAGCAGTGACCAGAGGCTCAACCAAAATGTGCTGAGAAACCAACTATCATGTTCTGAGACAATGGTTTGCGAGATTCCAAAATGTACCCAAACTCGTTCAAAGAAGAGATTGTCAGTGGCCTCTACTGTGATGTTCTTCTTGCAGGCGACTAGAATCGTCATCTTAGAAAAGTGATCAACAACCACAAAAACATAGTCATTGCCCCTCTTGGTGGATGGGAGACTCGACATGTAGTCCATTGATATGGATTCCCATGGTCTGTCAGGAGTAGGTAGAGGGGCTCCTCTCTGGCGACTCCTGCCAACACGTCTGTAGTCATATTGTACATCGATTGTGAGTCTGGAACCCCAAATAAGGATTGCTCCTGCTGCATCTTACAGATCTCCAACCATTGAGAGATAGTTTGTGGTTATTGCATTGACCTTCAATGAGTCACCATCATACCTTTTGGAAAAAGGTTCATTATAAGTTATATTTGTGCTTATTTTTTTAATTTAGAAAAGACAACTTGAATCCTTTGTTTTCGGACAATCATTATTTTTTTTGTTAAAATATTGAAGGCTTTAGTTCAAGGGGGGGCACATTGTGCTATTTGTAAAAGGTGTAAAAGGAAATATGTCTTGTAAAAGATATTGTTTTTGTTGTCTTGAAAAACTTTGAATTTGAGAAGAGTCTAGTGAAATACTCTCTCAAACTTCATTTCCAACGAGACTTTTAAAGGGTCAAGGCCAAGCCCTTAAAAGTGCTCTTTTTTCGTGGATTGTGTACATTTTTTTTTGGTTCCTTGTGCCTCTCTTTTGGAGTTTTGTGGATTATTCACTTGCAATCTTGCAACAAACATCATGTCTAAATTAATCAATTTATTCACATAATCAAATAAGTTAGATGGACCCAATAATTACAAATCTTGGAGTCGGCACATGCAGAACACTATGATTTATAATGAATTATGGTGTGATATTTGTGATGATGATACTGCTCCAACTAATCCAATCGAGACTTCTTTAGAAAAATGGCATTTGAAAGATGAAAAAGCACTTGCTTTGCTACATTATTTTGTAACTGAACACATGTTTGTACATATTGAGAATTCCAAAGATGCATGGTCTGCTTGGAATTTGTTCAAGAAGATTTTTGATACTCCTACTGCATCTCATAGAGTTGATCTACAAATGAAATTGCTTAAACAAAGATTAGTAGAGAATGGTGATGTATTAGAATACATTTCAAGAACTAAGAACAGTGATCAGGAAATCATGAAAAGTAGTTTTCCTAAACTTGAAGATAGTTTTCTAGTTTCCATTGTAATAAATGGCTTGCCTCAATCTTATAAGAATTTTCTTGAGACTTTGCAAATAACTAATAAGTTATCAACTATGAATTTTGATTCACTTAGTGAATTACTGGCTCAACATAGTAAATCTTTTGGAAAGCAAAAAGAATTAAGAGAAGATCTTCTTTTCACTAAAGCTGAAAGTTATAAAGGAAGAGGAAAATCAAATTTTGGAAATTTTCAAAATCAGTCTTCTAATCGAGGTCGTGGCAGAGGTTGTGGTCAAGGTAGAGGTTGTATCAATTTTCATCAAGAAAATTTTCAAAGTAATCCTCACAATAATAATGCATAGTTGGGAAGAGGCAAAAATTCCAGTCAAATAAGATGTAAAAGATGTTTAAAGATGGGTCATTATGCATCAAATTGTCTTACAAGTAATGATCAATTGCCAAAGTTTAAGCATACATCAAATTCAAATTCTCAACAATCAGCTCAATATGCAGAGTATCAAGATTACCAGGATGATCAATATGAATATGCTTTTTCAACAGTTCAACATGTAGATTCATTTGAAAATGATTGGATATTGGACACAGGGGCTACTCAGCATATGACTTATCACAGAGACTATTTTTGGAATTATCAAGATGTTCAACTAAATCATATTTATTTAGCTGATGATATAACTCATATACCTCAAGGAAAAGGTTCAGTGAATTATTTCTCCCTAGAATTGGTGAAAAATGGATTTCAAATGTTTGGTATGTACCAACTTTTAAGAAAAAAATGTTATCCTTAGTCACAATCAGACAAATTGAATATCAAATCGTCATGCAAGATAGTTTGGTGAAGATTAAGTCAGAGAAGGATAACTTGAAAACAATAATGATAGGATATGAAGATGGGAAGTTACTAAGAATGAATGGGAAAGTCATCCAAATAAAGGAAGAGGTTGCAGCAACAGTGAATTCCAAAATGTCCTCATCCAGATTATGGCATTTTCGATTTGGTCACTTAAACTTTGATAGTCTCTTGAAACTTAAGTCCCAAGATTTGGTACAACGTTTTCCCACTTTCAATAAAGAAAATTCCAAGTGTGAAGCTTGTATTTTTGGCAAGCAAAAGTGAGAACCTTTTCCAACCAGCTCATGGTGAGAAACAAAGTATTTGGAGTTGATTCACAGTGATATATGTGGTACAATGGAATCCTCTTTCGGTGGATGTCGATACTTTATATTGTTCATTGATGACTACATTAGAATGACATGGGTGTACTTCTTAAAGGCAGAGTATGAAGCTTTTGAAAAGTTTGTAAATTTTCAACACATGGTTGAAAATGAAACTAGCGAAAAGGTTGCTTCTTTGAGAACTGATAATGGAGGTAAATTCACTTCAACCGAGTTCAATGATTATTGTCAAAACAATGGAATTAAGAGGCAACTAAAAAATTCCTATACTCCATAGAATAATGGAGTTACTGAAAGGATGAATAGAACTCTCATGGGAATGTCAAGATCTATGATGCAGTTTAAAGGGTTGAGCACAAAATATTGGGCTGAAGAAATCCATATTGCATTTTATCTCAGAAATCGATCACCTACATCGGCTTTAGATGGAAAAACACCTTATGAAGCTTGGTATGGTTTAAACCCAAGGTAAATCATCTTAGGGTTTTTGTCTCAACATGTTATGCTTTAGTTCCTAAGGAAAAGAGGACTAAATTAGAAAACCGAAGTATGAAGTGTACCTTCATTGGATACTTTGATGAAAAGAAAGGATATAGATTTCTTTCAGATGGAAAATTCATTGTTAGTAGAGATGTAATTTTTGATGAAACTAAAAGTAATAGTTTATATGAGATTAATCATCTCCTTAGTCATTTAGAGAAGAAAAACACTAAGGGTAAAGGTAAGTTAAACAAGTCAAAGAAAACATTTTGGTTTGAAAAATACTTTGTTTCTCCAGAAGACATCTCTTTATCTAAAAGTTCTTCTGATTCATCTTCTAATGAAACTTCAAAAGACTCTTTTGATAAAAATTATTCAAAAGAATCTTCTCCAACCTCAGATATTTCAGATGAAAGAAGAGCCTCATTTTTTTTAAATCCTCTTTTCAATAATAATGGTGATTCAAATCCTCAATCCCCTCAACACAAGAAGCCAAAGTGGGCCGAACAAATTCTCAAAGATGTTCATTTAGATGAAATGAACAAAACATGAACTAGGGGATCTTCAAGAGAAGAAGCAAATTTTTCTCATGCTTCCACTGAACCTAGTTCTTTTGTTGAAGCAGTTGGACATAAAGAATGGCAGGAAGCAATGATTAATGAATATGATTCAGTACTTGCAAATGGGACTTGGAACTTAGTTGATTATCCACATGATGTTAATCCCATCAGTTGTAAATGGCTTTATCAAGTAAAGGACACGCCTAATGGTAAAATTGACAAGTACAAAGCAAGACTTGTTGCTAAAGGTTTTGCTCAATGGAAAGGAATTGATTATGAAGAAACTTTTGCACCCACAAGTAAATGGAATACTATCAGAATGGTTATCAATTTGGCTGCACATAATGGTTGGAAATTACATCAAATGGATGTCAAAAGTTCCTTCCTGAATCGTGATCTAAAGGAAGATATTTTCATGACTCAACCACAAGGGTTTGAAGCTAAAGGAAAATAACATAAAGTTTGCAAACTTGTGAAGGATTTATATGGCTTGAAACAAGCTCCTCACTAGTGCATTTGGGTCAAATTCCGACGGCGTGTTCGACGCAATTGCCACTTTATATTGTCGGGAGAACGAAAAACATCGTACCCCCTCAAATGTCATTTCACAGGACGTCTCTTTTCCGACAACATAGTTTTCGTCTGGATTGCGACGTTTTATGTGGACACGTGTCATCATGAATTCGATTGTTCAACCCCCATATAGACGTCGTAATACCAACGTCTAGGGCATGGCAAGACCGATGTCTAGGGCATGGCAAGACCGACATCTTGGACGTGGCAAGAGAGACGTCCTGAAGGTGGCAAGAGAAACGTCTTGAAGGTGGCAAGAGAGATGTCCTGAAGGTGGCAAGAGCGATGTTTTAAAGGTGGCAAGAGAGATGTTTTAAAGGTGGAAAGAGTGACGTTTCAAAGGTGGCAAGAGAGACATCCTGAAGGTGGCAAGAGAGACGTCCTAGAGGTGGCAAGAGAGACGTTCTGGAGGTGGCAAGAGAGACAGTTTGGAGGTGGCAAGAGAAACATCTTGAAGGTGGCAAGAGTGATGTTTTGGAGGTGGAAAGACTGACAGGAAGAGGTATCAGCTCCGATGTGGTTGCTATGGGAGCGACACTCTTGAATGTGGCAAGAGCGACATCGTGGAGGTGGCAAGAGCGACGTCTTGGAGGTGGCAAGAGTGACGGTAAGAGGTACCAGCTCCGACGTGGTTTCTATGGGAGCGACAATCTTGGAGGTGGAAAGAGAGACGTTGCGGACGTGGCAAGAGCGACGTGAAGAGAGTCCAAGATGTCACAATAGCGACTGTGTTGTAGGTTTAAAAAAATAAATACAATATCAATAACAAGACCTATGAAGAAAACAAACAACTCCAGGCAAGGAACAAGTGACAGACTAGAGGGTCTGAAGATGTTTAATTGTTGATTTCTGCCTAAAGTAATTCTTCCTATAATTTTGAGTTCCTTCTAAGACAAACTATCGTTGATGAGCATGAATTTTTTTTTTCCAAGGAAAAAAGTTTGAATTTTCTTAAAAAAGATATAAAATTACATCTGTAGATATATACTTTCTATAAGGATAGCCAAGATATATATTTTCTATATATTGTCTCTTACATTTATGTGTTTCTTCATTACAAATAAAACTGAACTGTGAGTGGGCAACCAACCCTAATCTGTCCAGATATACAAAAATAGTGAGTTTCATAAAATAATATTTTCAGTTATACACATTGTATTTCTAGTTAAAGTGTCCAAATGTATCTATCAGTGGTGAATCTTCATGGTTGTTCTTCTTGGAAAGGCCTATGATAATCAAAACGGTCATCCTCCGTGTGTTCTATGATATGCCATCTCCCAAAATCTAGTTGCGATGCTTCTTTGGATAGCCGATCAGCCATGGAGTTCCTTTCCCTGTAAATGTGAGAGAGAGCGAAAGTGTCAAAAGTAGCAATGTTCCTTAGTGCTTCTATCAGGTAAGGTCTAAGTCTAGTTATGTGACAAATTTGTGCTTGAGTTTCCCACTTGATGATAATCAAAGAGTCCCTGAAGACTTGAAGCGTGGATACACCATTTTTTGTTGCAAAAAGGAGTAGTAGTTTTAAGACTTGTATCTCATCATAGTTATTTGTACAGGGCCCCAGCCTGGCTCTGAGGTGGAAAAAATGTCATTCTGTTAGATATAGGAAACATCCCCCCCCCCCACAGTGAAGTTGGCTACCCGAGGTCGCGCCATCAAAAAAATCCCAAGGTCTCTCTTTATTGATCTGTTCCTCCTGGGGAGATCGACTCGTGCCATGTCTCGTGGATTATCCTAAATTTAGATGATCTAAAATGCTTAAGGAAATTGTGGCCACCCTTAGTGAAGACTATGGGATGTCCCAGAAAATTGTGTTGTTTCGGGCGATCCAGATTCCCCAGACTGCTAGTATTGGTAGAGCTTTTAAGTGTTTTTGGGTTGTCGTTTTTATCCAATCCTTTAAAGCTTCTTCGAAGGTGGCTCCTTGCCAACTGCCAACATCGGGATTTAAGGTGGAGGCTTCCAGTCAGACTGATATGGAGAAGGGGCAACACATAAATAAATGGTCTACCATTTCTTCCTACGATCGGCAGAGAGAGCACCAACTTGGCCAGTGGAATTGTTTCTTCTGTAGGATATCCCAGGTGGGAAATTTGTTTTCTAGAATGGACCATACCAAGAGTTTACCTTTGGCTAGGATTTTTAGCTTCCACAGTCTCTTCCACCACCATTTCTCTTCTTGTTGTGTCGGTGCTATGTTTAGTTGAACATAGCCTGCTTTGGGAGTATATGTGCCTCTCGGGTCCCCATCCCAAATGAGTTTATCCTATCCTTTCGATAAGCATATGTTTTCCTTCCTTAGGGAAAGGACATATCGGTTCCAAATTATAGTTTGAGGTTCATTGAGTTCCAAAATTCTCCCCAATTTCCAACCTTGTTGCCACAAAGTTGTATGGAGGGGGTCAGCTATTTGTGCCAGGTGGAAATAGCCCCCCCTTTCAAATGTTGTGCAGAGGTCATTTGGGAGAAGGTGTTCCCTTAAACAGCCTGCCCAAGGGTCTCATCAGATTCTGAGTGAGTTTCCAGAGCCTACTTGCCAGGCGAGTGAGTTTCCAGAGCCTACTTGCCAGACGAGTGAGTTCCCAACCACATCAAAGGCTCGTTGAACTGCCTTCCACATTGCTAAGATCCCTGTTGTTCTGGATCCAGGGCTCCTGATCCATTCTAGAATAGAGAGTGGTGCCACATACTTTTGTTGAGTCACTTTGGTCCACAGACTTGTTGTCGATATTAGTCACCAAACTGATTTGGCCACCAGGGCTTTTGAGAAGAGAAAAATGTTTTTTAATCCCCAGCCACCCAAGGCCTTGGGTTTCACAATTCTCTCCCAGCGTACCCAGTGCAACACTCTATTTTCGGATTTCCCCCTCCATAGATATGAAGACATTCTTCTTTCTTTTTCTAGTATTCCTTTTGGGATCCATGAGAGGGAAATCCAGTATACTGGGATTGCTTCCAAAACCGTCTTTATTAATACTAGTCTTCCTACCCTTGATAACCATTTATTGCTCCAAACTTTTAGTCATTTTTCCAGCTTTGCCAGAAGCCACGTCCAATCATTCTTCCTATAATCATTTGGCTTTAAGTGGAAACCAAGGTATTTGAGGCCTTCTTCAAGAGTCTATGTTTGGGAGAAGATATAAATAATGGCGTATGTCCTCATCCTCAATCCGAGAGAAGAGTATATTTGACTTCTGAGCGTTAATGATCATACTCATTGCTAATTTGAAGAGTGTGAGCCCCTCCGTTAATATGTCTACATCCCTCTTCGAGCCATCACAGAAGATTAGTATGTCATCCACAAAGAGTAGATGAGTAATGGCCAGCCCATTTGAGATTTTGATACCAAAGAAACGTCCTCCCACCTTTGCCTCAGTCAAAAAACGGCTTATGCTTTCTGCTACAAGTAGAAAGAGTAGGGGAGATAGCGGGCAGCCTTGTCGAATTCCCCTCTCTGCTTGAAAAAAGTCTGTGGCTGAACCATTGAGTAAAATGGAAAAAGAGATCGAGTTTAAGCATGCCATTATCCAATTGACAAAATATAGTCCAAAGCCCAGATGTATCAGAAGCATTTTGATGTATAACCAGTTCACCCTATTGAAGGCTTTGAATAGATCTAGTTTTATCACTGCTTCTCTCATCTTCTTTAGCTTGATGTTGTGTAGACCTTCTTGTGCTACTCCGATCGCTTCATGAATTTGTCTACCTTCAAGAAAGCCGAACTATTCCCCTAAGATGTGTTTTGAGAGGATTACTTTCAGTCTTCTACTGATAACCTTGGAGATAATCTTGTAGAAACAATTGCAAAGGGAGATAGGCTGAAAATCTTCGAAGGAGGTCGGGTTGTCTGTCTTAGGTATCAGTGCTATGAAAGTAGCATTGATATGATTGTGTATATAGCAAATATTGATACTATGTATTGATACTTCGAAAATACTATGTATTGATACTTTGAAATCAGTCCATTGAGATCAGTCCACCATTAATCGATGTTCCATGCTCTGTAATTATTTATTTGTTTTTGCATTATGCATTTTTATCTTATTTTTCTCGATTTCCTCTGTTCTTATTGCAATTTCCCAATTTCCCTTTGTTTTGCTCATGGTCCTTAATTATTCATCTGTTTCTGCATTTCATTTGATTATCTTTCTTTTTGGGTCTATTTTTCTTTGTATTGATAAGTCATTTCTGCCTATTTTTCTGCAGCGCATTATGATATGAATGTGGTTACAGTAATAGTTGGCAACAATACCGACCTTTTGGATGCCAGAGATGGTTCTACAGAAGAAGGAGCAGCATTGGCAGAGGCTCAGAACATATATTTTGTCGAGACCTCAGCACTGGATTCTACAAATGTCCAACTAGCTTTCCAAACAGTTGTCAAAGAAATTTATTACATTCTGAGTAGGAAAGTATTGTCATGCCAGGAACAAAAACTTGAATCGAAGTTAAGTAATGGAAAAACAGTCGTTTTGCAGGAAGCAGAGAGTGAATCTACCGCAAAGCAAACTGGAAAGCTTTGGTGCTGTTCTGGTTAGGTTTGTTTATTTTAATACTTTTCAAGTGGTTTGCAATGTCTAGCCATATTATTCCATGTGAAAGGATTCTAAAACAGTGTGATGCAGTATGAATTTTTGCTCTGCCACTGGTTATACGACAGCTTGAAACAAGACTTGGGAATTCTCATTTTTGGCTGGTTTTGAAGCAATTTCAAATTGAAGGGAAATGCTGATTCATAGCAGTGATATGTGAGCAAGTCATATTTTCTCCGCCCTTGATCTATCTTAATTTATGTTCCGCTTCTGTTATCAATTTTTAGCAGAGTTCAAATCCAAGATTAAGAATGCCATTTGATTCAGTTAAAGATCTGGAGACACCTTTTCCCATCCAGCTTTGGCATGCAATATCTGTTCTGGGGCAGTTCATTGTACTTGTTTTCTTTTATAATACATTAGACTTGCCATTTGTGTCGGATCCGTCAAATTTCAGGCAGCAGCAGCACCAGGAAAAACATTTTTTGAATTATTTAAGTTGACGAGAAATAAACATTGAGCATTGTATTGATCATTCTCATTTGGGTTTGGAGTCTGGACATTGGCAAAGCAGTTATATGTAAATTCTTTATATCAAAAGATTAGAAACGTTAAATCATAACAAGGCAATGCTAAATATGGTAATAGTCTTTTATTTTGATAGTTCTATTGATGCATTTGAAGTCCGTCATGATAATTTTAATGTCTCAAAGACTCAACAAAGATGATGGAGATGTTTACATGTTATCAACTACCATTGTTTTAGCTAAGTGTAGCCCATAGTTGGTAGATTGGTTATATAGAAGACAGAATATGCCATGCCTAAGCTTTATATGTATAATAGAAAACATTTCTGGAGAGTATCATACATGGCCACTGGCTCTTCCTGCCTAAATGGTCGACAAGTTTCACCAAGCTAATTATTTCTTTCCCTTGAACATCTTGTAACTCCAAGATGCACAATTTTTTGGATCACAACACATCTCTTAAGTAATATCTCATGCTTGTTGACTGTAATTGTTCTTTGCAACATTAGCTTATCTATTTCATAGCATCATTTGAGGTGCTGGCAATTTGGTTGATCTTTTGTAGCCTTTGGTCAATCTCTTGATCTGGCTAGTCCACCTCTTGTCATGAATGCATTTTCTATTTTCAGCCCAGTAATTACGATATGCTTTGTTGGTGTTATGATCTTACAAGTTTGTTGTATATTTTGCCTTTTCTCACACTGCTTTCTTATTCTAAATGACGCTGGATGACATTGGATATTAGTTGGCTATATGTTTTTTCCTGCAAAAGACCGTGTTTCAGAAATCTAGCTAAAAGACTTTGTAGTTTCTTTGTGAATCCAATTTCATGTCTAGTGGTTGAAAAACAATAAACTTTGTGAACATCAATGTTTGTCTAGTGGTTGAAAAGCAGTAAACTTTGTGAACAATAATGTTTGTCGAGTGGTTGAAAAGCAATAAGCTTTCTGAACAATAGTGTTTCTCAGTTACACTCTTAAGTCACAGAACACTCTCCTCTTTGGCCACATGTCCCCTGTCCCTATTTCAGACACCTAGACACTTGTGCCCCGAGTGTTGGACAATCACACGACATGTGTCCTGATTAGGGTATGTGCTTGTGCATTTTGACACTCAAGGCATGCATGTTCTCACGTTGGCCACTTGCTAATGTCCTGTGTGTTGGCATTGGTCAATTATTTTCAAAGTATCAATACATAGTATAGGTTGCCCCAGAACATATCTGGGGTCTTATCCACCAAGGTACAAAACCAAGGATCAACCCATGCCTTAGACATGGGTACCTCGGAACACATCCAGGGGCCCTAGACATATCTAGGGACTTAACTACTTGGTCCCTGACCAAGAACCCCAGTCATATACTGGGGGCCCTCTCAAGGGTCTTTACTGGTTGATCCCAGACCAAGAACCCCAGTTATCTACTGGGAGCCCTTACAAGGGTCTTTTTCCATGGCTCTGACTATTTGGTCCTAGACCAAAAACCCTAGGAGTGCACTGGGGGCCCTAGATATCAGCTAGGGTCTTTTCCATCCTCCCGGAGAATGGCTCTTGTAGCTGCTTTAAATTCAACAGTTGTCTCCTCTGATTCAGCTGGATTTTTGGGTAAGCCTTTTCAACAGAGCTCTGTTGGTGTATTCAATTGTTAATCAAGTTATTTTGGGGCAGAACCTTGTGGTTCCAAACTCGGTTTGGTACACTGTGTTGGCTCTAGTCTGAAGCTCTGTGTCCGCTTGCTTTGGGATTTTTTTCTCATTTTCAGAACTAGTAGCAAGGGATTTGGGTATCTCAAAATTTTGATTTTGGATGGTCTTCTTCTGTGGGTAGTTTTGAATTCTCAATTCTAGGTTTTGAATGACTATGTTGGGCAATACTGGCTATCTTTAGAGTGGACCTCGAACTGGCAATTAGAGAATACTCTAGGCTTGTCTCTTCCTCGAGCCTAGAAAGGATTGGTTCGCCTCTATATGTTTGATAGCTCTAGGGTTTCCTCTTGTGTGTTTGTTGTGTATATTCTAGGAATTTGTGGGAGATTTGGGTTATGGATTACAACGAGAGCCATGGAAACCGTCACAGGGAAATTCAGGAAGTGCACAGAGTTTTTCATAGGCATGAAGACTTCATTAATAGCAACATGACCTCCATATTCTCAGTAACAACCAAGGTCCATGAAAATGAGCACCAATGCATTTATCAAAATGCAGTGATCATAGACACCCTCCTGCAACAAAAAAGGAAAATTCAAGTCTTTTGAAGCAGAATGTTCAATGCTGAGGAATATGGTCTATAATCTTAATGAGGGCTCTCAATCCACTGCTTCTTATTTTAGAATGTCTAAATTTTGTCCTTGACAAACCCAAGGAAGAGGAAACAGTTCATCAAATGCTTGAAGACATGGAC
>ML787030.1:554674-567256 GCA_009831015.1 Picea engelmannii
CATACATACTAGTGTATATGTACAAGAAATGCATGTGTAGCTAGTACATACAAGTCCCGTGCATGTACTAATAATAAAAAACTATCATCCTTTAGTAATTTATGTATGCATCCAATCCAATCAACAAGGCTAGTCTTTTATAACAAACAATAAACCAATCAAATGTTTGAGAAATCCTATAATTACAATTATTCGGTTCAACAATTTTATTTAGACAACTGTGGTTTAGTTATGAAATTATGAATATTCATATATACACATTTTCTTTTTAGAATGGAAAACATTAAATTCCACCATAAGACAAATGTCCATACTTTCTCAACTATTTCTACTCATCCTTCCTCCCTAACTTACTTCCATCTCCATTCCTATCCTTCCTCTACTAGACTATCTTGGAGCATCAACTATATTGACCTAACTCCAAATAGAACCCGTAAGTGGAAGTGTCACTATCTCAACCAAGCTTCCCTAGCAAGCAATTGACAGTCATCATCACACGTCTTGGGGAGCGTGAGCTAACACCGTCCTCCCATGACTTCAGGTTTCAGAGGATACATGGTGGGAAATGCCTCCACCCCTCCTAATCATAAGTAGGGTCCACACCCTACAATGGAATATACAGTGGCACCATGTTGCTAGGGGTTTTGTCATCGTTTATACGGTTTTGGGCAGTCTCATCACCTGAAATCCTGCATTGGTCCACATATCATAACAATGCATCCAAACCAATATAATTTCACATAAAAATATTTGTACCATAATGTTTCTCGGCCAGTGGTCATGATATCCACTTTCATCATCATTATCCTTTGGCTATTTCATAGCCCATAACCTGCAGATTAGTCTGTAACACAAACTCATACATTTCTATGCATTATTATCATGTAATTTCATACCATCATCATTTCAATTCGGTATCCTTGTACCAACAACTTAACATCAACGTTTTAAAATTAGAAATAGATACCATAATATCCCATTATTCAATTTTGACACCCATTCATAAGATTATCATTTACCAAAATAGATTGCATCATATCCAACATCATTCTAATAGCATTTAAACATTCATAAAAATTTGCATTCTCACAATATGTCACATCATATACATCATCATCAATAACATTTAAACATTCGTAAAATTACATTCATATAGTAGATCTCATTATATACATCATCATCAGAAACATTTAAACATTCGTAAAATTAGATTCACATAGTAGATCGCATTATATACATCGTCATTAATAACATTTAAACATTCATAAATGTTCATATATCTTAAAGTTTCACTGCGAATAGAAAATAAAGTATATAGGCCTCAGGTAATCTTGTCTGTCTAAGTCAAAATGTGGTGTTACATACACCCAACCTTCGAGAAACATATTCTCGAGGTGGTCAAAAAAGTGAGGGATAGTCTCGTCATAGTGTCTCGGCATCTTCCCAAGTAGCAGATCCTGGACTATAGTTGTCCCACTGGACGTTAACTTGGTCTACCAGACGGTTCCTGAGCTGTCGGACTCTACGGTCCAATATGCATAATGGTTCTACCGTGAGAGTTCCCACGTCCGATACCTGCAATTCCTTCCAATTTAGTTTATGTGATTCATCAACGACATAATGACATAAAACAGATACATGAAATACATTATGAGTTTTATGCAAGTGGGGTGGCAGTACGAGACGATAGGAAATGGGTCCAATTTTCCCTTGGATTCTGAATGGTCCTATAAATTGAGGTGACAAATTTGTCCCCTTCTCGAACCATATGGTACTCTTATTAGGCCTAATACGAATGAAAACTTGGTCTCCCACTTCATAACTTCGGTGGGTCCTGTGTGCAATCGCATAACTTTTCTGCCTATCATGTGCTTCCTTTAGTCTCTGCCTAATCTGAATCACCTGTTCCTCCATCTCTTGAATCAATTCTGGCCCAACTGTTACTCAGTCTTCTAGTCTATCCCAGCTCAATGGCGTTCTGCATGGCCTTCCATATAGATCTTCGTAGGGTGACATTCTGATGGAGCTATGAAAACTATTATTGTAGGAAAACTCTACCGAAGGTAGGTACTTCTCCCACTGGGTTTGATTATCCATGACATACATCCTAAGCATGTCTTCCATGAATTGATTTACTCTCTCGGTTTTCCCATCTGTTTCAGGATGATAAGTTGTGCTTAAGTTCAACCGAGTCCCCAACGCTGACTGCAAACTTGTCCAAAACCTAGAAGTGAATCGGGAGTCCCTATCTGAAATGATCTTCTTAGGTATCTTGTTCAAACGGATAACCTCTCTTACAAACACACGTGCCACATCAGTGACATTGTAAGTGTCTCTAACCGAAATAAAATGAGCACTCTTGGTTAACTTATCCACTATCACAAGAATGGCATTGTGTCTATGAGATGTGAGTGGCAACCCCACAACAAAATCCATAGAAATGACTTCCCATTTGGACATAGGAACATCATGTGGTTGTAGGAGGCATGTCGGGTGATGGTGGTTGGCTTTCACTTGTTGACATTCTAGGCACTTGGCGATGAAATGGAATACATCGCGCTTCATGCCTACCCAAAAGAAGATATTCCTCATGTCTGCGTACATCTTCTTCACACTCGGATGCACAGAATAAAGTGCTCTATGGGATTCCTTCAGTATGATGCTTCGTATATCCCCATTCTCAGGGATGTACATCCTTCCTCGATATCTTAATAGTCCATCTGCTTCCAGATTATATCCTTCATACTTTGGATCTAACTACTTCCCGCTCTGGAGGTTTGAAGTAATCTTTAAATACCAACTGTCTCCTTGGAGTTGTGTCAACACATGTTCCCACATATTGACCTTTAAGGGTACCAAGGAGAAGATACGTGGTCTCCTAATCAAGGCATCTGCGACCACATTTACCTTTCCCTTGATGTATGAAATACCAAAATCGTACTCACTCATAAACTCACTCCATCGCCTTTTCCTGGAATTTAGATCCCTTTGAGTGAAGAGATGTTTTAAACTTTGATGGTCCGTTTTGAGCTCAAAGTTCCTCCCTACCAGATAGTGCCTCCAAAGTTACAGAGCTAGCATTACAACTGCCAACTCTAAATCATGAGTCGCGTATAGCTCTTTGTGTTTCTTCAACTTCCTGGACGCATAAGCTATCATTCCTCCATCCTGCATTAGCACGGCCCCCTACCCTTGCTTCGAGGAATCTGTTCATACTGTGAAGTCCTTTTCCATATCTGGCACTCGTAGAATTGGCACACTAGTTAGTAACATCTTAAGCTCAATGAATGCACTATCATATTCTTCTGTCCATTCATACCTGACGCCCTTGCGCTGCAAAGTGGTGATGGGTTTCGCTATTTTGGAGAATCCCTCTGCAAATCTCCGATAATAACCTGCTAGCCCCATGAAGCTTCTCACCTCATGGGCATTTTTCGGCACTAGCCACTCCATAATGGCCTTTACCTTTTCTGGGTATATAGAGATTCCTTCACCGGAAATGATATGACCTAAATAGTGGATCTCTTTCTAAAAGAAGGAACACTTCGACAACTTCCCATACAATTTGTTCTCTCTAAGGCAGGACAACACTACTCGTAAGTGTTCCTCATGTTCTCTTTCGTTCTTGGAATAGATGAGGATGTCATCTAGAAATACTTGTACAAAACGGTCTAAGTACTTCCTTAATACGCCGTTCATCAGGCTCATGAATACTGCTGGCGCATTGGTCAATCCGAAAGGTACTACGAAAAACTCGTAATGTCCAAATCGAGTTCGAAAGGCATTTTTTGGGATATTGGCTTCCTTAATCCTTAACTGATGATACCCTGATTGCAAATCGATCTTTGAGAATACCACTGCTCCTTTCATCTGATCAAAGAGGTCATCTATTCATGGCATCGGGTACCTATTTTTCATCGTAGCACGGTTCAAGTCCCTGTAGTCTATACACAGTCGTAAGGATCCATCCTTCTTCTTTACAAAAATTACTGGTGCACCCCAAGGTGAAACACTCGGCCTTATTTGACCTAAGTCCAGTAACTCTTTCAACTGCATTTGTAACTCACAAAGTTCTGGCGCTGTCATCCGATATAGAGTTTTGGAAATTGGTTCTGCACCAAGTTTTAGCTCAATAGTAAAATCAAGCTCCCTCTCAGGAGGTAACCCTGGTAACTCGTTTGAAAAAACATCCTTAAATTCTGACAATACCGGGTACCGATCCAATGGGGGTCCCTTCCTTTCGTTCACTGCTTCCACTACATATAGTCGACACCCTTGTCTCAAGAATCACTTAACCTTAATAGTTGAGATAAATCGTAATGACACTTTTCTCCGTACACACTGGATCTCTACTGGCCTTCCTTCGTCATCTACATAGAGCACCCTTTTTGCAAAACAATCTACCAAAGCTCGATGAGCTGCTAACCAATCCATTCCAATGATTAGTTCATATGCCCTGAGAGAAGTGACGTATACCTTCAACCTGGTAGTACACACTCCCAGGTCTACTATACAATTATCAACACTAGGTCCTACTTTTTGTTTTTCCCCCGAAGCCATCTCGACTTGTTTAAAGTCATCATGCTCGTAGGATGCCAAACCACTCTTTTCTAATGAAGAAGGTGAAGTGAAAATATCTGTCACACCAAAATCAAATAAAATCTTAACATTGATATGATTTAGTGTACCTGACGACTCCACCACCGTGGATTGATGCTCGGCCTGGAAATTATTAACCGCTGTGTAAATATGGTGGCTGCTACTTGCTCTTCCCATCGGGGCCTTTCCTTCTCTATGCACGAATCTTGATTGTAACTCTGGGCAGTCACGCTGGTAATGGGGTCCTCCACATCCCCAATAGGTAACACGAGATTGAACCTACGAACTGTTATGTGAATGTCTTTGAAATGAGTTCCTTCCCCTGGAACCCCTGCCCCTACTAGTTGTTCCCTAAGATGGTTGTGAACCTGTCTGTGTCATTGATGATGAATGAGATGTTGCACTCATTTCCATTGAAATCCATGCGGCTACTGTCCTTGGCACGACTCTGTTACCATATGGTGGTGGCCTTGAGCCCCCTCCCCTAGGAAATGTCCTCGAGGCCTTCCCTACGAATCCAGGATGATACGGAAATGTCGGTCTTGTACCCCCGGTTAAGTTCATATGTTCCTCCACATAACACGCATTTTCCATAGCTTCTGCTACCGAAGACGGTTTCCACATCCGCACCATAGCTCTTATCTTAGGGTTCAATCCATAGACGAAGCGCTCTGCCTGTTGTTGGTCATTATCCATATAGGAAACATATTTGACCAATTCCATAAATCTGATCTCATATTCTTCTACAGTTATGTTTCCCTATACTAAGGCATGAAATGCATCTACCTGTTGTTCCTCATAGTACGCTGGTAGATATTTCCTTCGGAACCTCTCCTCGAAAAGTTCCTAAGATACAGTGTCTGGGGAAGATGCAGTTGTCTTTCCAGGTTGCCCCACTATTTCAAGGCACTGTCTCTTAACTGAAAAAATGTTATCTTCTCCTTTGCGTTGGACGCATAGTCCCTTAAGGCAAAACACCTTGTCATGCCTTCCAACCATGCTTCCGTGCGTTCACTGGCACGACCCCCGGCAAACTCCGGATGTTTGATCTTCTGCAATTCTCGAGTGATGTCTTCGGGCGGAGATCCTCCGCCTGAATCCCTTGATACTTCTGGATTACCTGTTTCATATGGTGGGGGTTCCACTTCGGTCCCTGCTGGTTGTCGCCCCTTTAAAGTCTCATTTATTGCCTCCAACGAGCGCAATATGAGAGCTAGTTCGAGCGATGGTGGTGGCGACGCTGGTGGTGTTGGTGGTGCCTACGACGACACTCCTCTGCCTTGACTCCCTCGAGTCCTAACCATCCTGTAAAATTTAACCTGCATCAACCAAAGTTGTTAGGGTGAGTTCAAGGACGTTTCAAATTGGTGCTACTCAAACTTGAAAGAGGGTTAGGCATAATTTTTTCTTTACTTGTCTGTAAACAGACGTTACTCTCTTTAGGGGATTGGTTGGGTTAGGATTAGGATTAGGATTAAGTGTCTAAGCTTGATTTCTTCACCTAAGAAAACTATTGAATCCCTTTCCCAGTAGCTACGCTAGCCTTGCGCCATACTCGCCAATTCCTCTTGCTTACTCTCCTAGTGCGTATGTTGCCTCCTTCCCACTTGTCCTAGTCTAAGTCCTTTAAACTTTTAGTTTGCATCTAATTATCCTTCGATGCTTGACTCATGATATTTTCTAGGCGCGTTGTACATATGCATTGAATTGCGTGTCTCGGTGGCTGCAGGTGTGAGTCTTTAAGGATTGTAGAGTGGCTTTCGGCATTGGAACTTAGCGCTTGTGCGCTGTGGTTATGTATTGCTTCCTGACTTGTGGTCGTATGATGTAGTGAGCCTGAGGCGATGCATTGAATCTTAGTGTTTGACTTTGACTAGTGGAATGGAGTGGAGGGACTTGGCGCTTGGCTCAATGAGTTGTGTGTACGGTCTCATGAGCTTGGCACTTGGATAATCGGAGATTATTCTTCAGGATAGTACTTTGCTACTATTGATAATTAAACTATTTATATGTGAATTTATTTGTAAAAGTGATATGTGTGGCGTGTTGGTGTTAGTGCTCTTCTTAAGGATATAAACAATTTAACAAATAACATATATAAACAATTTAACAAATAAAATATATAAACAATTTAACAAATAACAAATATAAATATTTTACGATAATCAATAATAAATAAATAAGAAAATATAATTTGCGTAAATAATTTAAAACAAATTTATTTTTAAATATCTAAAGGACAGGCACGCATGAAGCCCACTTGCCGCCCTCATTCCCTCCATCTCTTCATACCTAAACCCTAAACTATTCCTTAACCCTAATTCCTATTTTCATTATTATTTCTTCTGGTGAGGTTTCTGGTTACGCAGTTGGCCGCCATGGTCGTTTTCTCTGCATATTTTATTTTTGGTGGTTCTCTCGCTGAACTGGTACACAATCAATTATTCCTTGGTCTCCTTCCTCATTTTTCAGGTGATGGCTTGTATTGTGTGTGTTCCAGGTTTTTTTATTTTATTTTGTTTATTAATAAAAAAAAAATTGTTTTGTTTCCTTTGTGCAACGCGCGGCTCCTCCTCCTCGACATCTTGGGCATTTTTATCTATGGAGAGTGGAGGAAACTGTACAATATACAAGATGGGCATTTGTGAAAATTAAAAACCCCCGGTGAGCTCCTCTTCCATGTGGTTTCGACGCTCTAAGAATTTGGGCGATTAGAGGTAGCTCGCAGATGCATTGAGCAAGTAATTCCCCTTGTGGGCTCATCCCTTGGATTTGGTGTATTTTTGTTTTTAGGGGGGATATCCCATTTACAGTAGCTTTCTACTGGGGCTCTCGAGCGTCACTTGTGCGTTGCACTATAGCGCAAGCCTGGCGCACCCCAACAACACAAATCCAAATGAATGAAGAATAGGTGGGTCAGTGAATGAAATGGCTAGACTGATTTTTCGTTGCCTGTCTCTGCTCTTTAATGGATAGATTTTCTACTGTGTTTTCGCTTCTTGCCTCTGATTAGCATATCCCAATATCAAAAGAAATCAAGATAGATGGGCCAAGGAAGAGAATGACCATACTAAATTTTCGTTGCCTCTCTTTGTTTTCCATTTTATGGGTAGGTTTCTCACTGTGTTTTCGTTTCTTGCCTCTGATTTGCATTGCCGACATATTTTTTCGATCGAAATTTATAGCAATCAATGAATGTTGTGGCTATTTCTCGTTGTTGGCTATTTAAGCACAAGTTGACGTCGATGGTTTCTACAAAACTTGGAGATTACTATTGTTTGGCTGTAAAAGCTGTAGGGTTTCCTTGTCCGGATTATAAGCGCATGCACGAAGGTTTTAAAGTAGCATATACTAATATGGAAAAACAATACCCATGTTTTGGACATGCTGCAAAGATGACTAATATAGAGTGGTGGAGAAAATGTGTTCAAGATTCTTTTGATAAGGCTGGCTATTCATACGACGAAGAAACTTTTGAGCAAAATTTCTTTGGACACATTTATTCTGTATTTTATCTTTTGCCCAGTTGAATCTTTATTGAATTTTCTTGAATCTGTTTTTTTTTATTTTTAATTTTCATGTAATCTCACTTTCTTTGGTTACAGATTTGGATTAATCAGATTGATAAGGTATGTAAAGGCGTGGCAAACAAGCTACATCCATTGTGATAGCCAAGGCGTCCCCCTGGACTCTTTCCATTTGAAAGAATAGGATCATTTTCTACTTTTTACAGCAACTATTGGTTCAACTCCTTCTCAATTTATTTAGATGTTTTTTTTTTTATTTGGTTAGATATAGTAATTTCAGCGACCATTTTTTGATTTGCAGTATTCTAAATCTAAAATAACAAAAAAAAAACCAATAATAGATTTGCCTTTGTGTCGTCTCTACTTTTTCCACTCAATCAATTGTTTAACCTCTCCACATTATACGTTCGTGCCTTTCACTATAACCCATAAATTTTCATTTTCCATTAGGGCCATTAAATTTTTTTTTATAGATATTTCCATTTTTGGATAATTTTTGAACCTTGACAATCTAAATTTAGTAAACCACTATAAAGGTTGCACTGGTCAAGAAGTAGGCGCTCCTTGGTATTTTCTTTTCTAATCGGCCCTGGCCACAACAACTCCTGTATGTTTGGCAAATGTAACTCGCTCTTGATTTATATTTATTTCCTTTTTTTACTTTTACATTTTATATATGTATTACTCATAACTACACTCTTTTTTTTTTATATATGTTTTACATTATTTTATAATAGATGATGGATTGGCTTGCAGGTTAGGCGAAGCTGGAGTTGGAGGTTGGACTAGATTTATCTAATTAAGGGTTTCAGGGCCCCTGCCAGCTTTATCTAATTTCTGGGTGGGTACAGTTCCATTTCTAAGTTGGGTAGGCGGGTAGGTAGGCCCTTAAGGCTCCCGTCCTTCAAACTACGCGAAGACTCCAAAAATCGGCAAAGACTTATTCTCCAAGGACTTGTAAAAATCGTTGTTCCCTACACACAAAATGATTATATGATTATTAATTTAAAAATAATAATTTAGATGATTTATATTTGTCTACATAGAGAACATGAAAAAAATAAAATTTTAAAAATTACTTGGGACTTTAACCTTCTTTAATGGAATCCCTTCCTTGTTGACCATAAAGGTGCCCTTAAGGGTCCCTGTGCTGGTCACACATCTTTCTTTAGTGAAACAAACCACATATTTTGTCAAATCATCAGCCTCATATCCGTCACCACCTCTAGAGCCTACTTGTCTGGTCGCTTCCTCGATGGGTGTGTCGTGGCTCCCACCTAATGGTGTGGAAGGTGGAGATCTGAATAGCTGCGTCTTGGAAGCTATACGAGGGCCTACATTGGGACCATGTGGTGTTTGTGCAACACCACTACTACCGATACCATGCATGTCAGTGTCAACAAGATCCAAAAATTTCTATATAAGAAAGAAAACATTTTTTCGTTTAGACAATGTAAAAGTTTAAAATCAATCTTTCATAATTGATCTTATAACATAAAAATAAAACAACTTGAAATTATGGTTATTACCTTATATTTCTTAAGCCTTGTCATAAATTCTCTTATCCTTTCTTTGACCTTAGGAGTTTGATCCAGAATATTTAACAAGTGAGCTAGTTCCTTGTTTCCTTTATTGATCATTTTCCTTCTTAAAATCATAGGGTCAGGGGATTCATACAAATCCCTTTCAGTGAGTGAATCATCATCAACATCAAGTCCCGCTGACTACATATTCGACAATATAAATGATAATTCAGTTATGTAAACAAATAAAATAAATGATCGCCACAAAAATGAAATGCACATTAAATGAAATTCAAAAATTGTTCTTCATTTACTTGTTTTGAGGCTGCTATTGATTTACCACGATCATCCTGCCACATTACAGTAAAATTAGAACCATGATCATTATCATGAGAAATAAATTCAAATTTATGAGAAATTCAAATGTTGATAACAAAAATAGAACATAATGAAAATCATAAAATATGAGTCATTGCTTACAGGTTGGGTAAATTAGTATACGTACCGCCCCCATAATAACAACATCTTTATCTATTTGATTCAAATTGTAATCAATCAATATCTCTTCCCCTGCAGCTATTGATTTTATTGCACATATGAATACACGGTTTCCTTCATGCCCCTCAAGTACGCAATTGGGTCACTTATTTGTGGTCGTGGGTCATGTAGTGTTTATAAACCCTGCAATATTCCCCATTGTTTTTGGCCTTCCGTCAATGTAGATAGTTGCTCCTTTATTTTGATCATTGTTTTTTAGTTGTGTATAATTTGCAGCCAAGCCATATCTTCACATACCTTTTGTATATTGGACTATTCGCATCCTATCTTTGTAGATATAACATGGTCCGACATACTCCATCAATTCAGTTAATCTGTCATAACAGACCTTTATGCCATCCATGGAAAATATCCCCAAACCATGTAATGATGATGGAGAAATCCGGTATATCCTTTCGTTTACACAAAAATCAATGTTTATTTCAGGAAGATCCTTGGGTACCCATTGTTTCACTATATGTTTGTACCTCAAGGGCACCTCTATGTCGTTTATGCTCTCATGATCATAAGAACATGATCCCCCTTTCACAAGAAAAAAATCCATGTGTTTATGGAATTTTCTTCTGATCTTCTCACCTCTAGTTGATCTTCACCTATTAGACCTACTAGATGTCTCACTTTCCTATATTCTACCTTAACTTCCCTCACTCAATGAAGATAGATCTGACAAATACCTATTTTCTTGTACGTCCTATAAAACCATTAATGACAGAAACAATCAGTCAATCAAATGTAACACTAGTTCATTACTAGTATCCTATTAGTATCATAGTAAGCTCATAATGATTACCATAGTGTTGCTATTTCTAGTATCCTATTACGTTGGGAATTTTTCTCATGTAACTTTACCCTAAGATTTTTTGGACAATTTGATGACAACAATCACCTTACAAATCCTAGACCTAGACCAACTAGCAGGTGATTAATATAGGGGGTGGTAGGATTGGCTATCAAACATGGTATTCAATCCCTTGAGGTCACCAAGGAATCCTCCCTTGTGGTTATAAATTTAACAGTCATAATATTAGGGTTATAAATTTTTCTTCAAGAGGATAAGCTTTGGATGGCATAGACTCAAGGGCCCTTTTCATTGGTTCAAGATTAAATGGGAGCTCTACGGAAGTTGGGAATGGTCAAAATGGATGCCACTATTATCCTCCACATTCACAATGAATTCCAAGCTCAATACATCACTGATCACCCTAAGACATTTTATGAGAATACATAGAAGTATTTTCAACAACTTACCATTCTCTTCGTGAGCTCTCTCTCTTGGTCGATACCCTCCATGAGCTCTCTCTCCCGGTGTCCTCCACGAGCTCTCTCTAACCCTACAACTTGTGAGCTCTCTCCCGATGCCCTTTGCGAGCTCTCTCTAACATTTCATCTAGTGAGCTCTCTCCCTATGCTCTCCACGAGCTATCTCTAACAGCGGGCTCGATCTCTGTATCTCTGCTTGTGAATGGGCGCGAGCATAAAAGTAGTTTCTTTGAATGGGCACGATTTCATGAATGGGCGCGAGTCTCCTTTTCTAGGTAAGTATTCAAATGGATTCAACAATAATGAACAAGTTCAAAAGAGATCATATTTAGCCCCATACACCCTTCATTGATTGAAATAAAGGGCCACACATATTATTTTTGTCTAACCCTTCTTCTATAATTTCCAATTTTTAATGGATTTTTACTTGGATCAATCATTATAACTTTTATTATGTCAAAGGTGTTTCTTTATTATGGTAATATCCACAGTGATTTTTACTTCTAAACTACCAACCAATTTGCACAAACCGCGTGTGTGCAACAATTGTTGTATATCCCATCCCATGTGCCAGTTTATGTTTGCATCATGTGGCAATGGTTTGAATGAAAGAGTTTCTTTTTATTCTTATTGGGTTTCTTCCTCGTTGATGGTGTTTGTTGATGGGGTTCTATAAGATAACATCTCCTCCATAGATCTATCTACTCTAGTGATAGATCTCTCTAAAACAACATTTTTTTCAAGCTTTCACTTACTCCCTCCATCTTTTCTATTAGGGTTAAGTTCTTATTTTCTAGTTGTTGTAATGATAAAGTTATGGAGTGACCGTTAGTATTTGACTTGGTAAACATAATAAGGTGACCGTTGGAGGGGGAAAAACTAGTTTCCACAACGTCGCAATTGCGACAACAATCTTCACAAACGTGGGATTTCAAGTTGTTATCCACCTCTTGAACCTTAGAGAGGATCGATAAGTACAAGATCATTGACAGGGGTGTTTGTCCATAGAATGCCTCGAAGGGGATCATTTTAGTAATACCATGATAGGTAGCATTGTACCACCATTTGGATAGGGGTAACCATTAGATCCATTGGGATTTCTATTCTAAATAAGA
>ML787030.1:596954-613898 GCA_009831015.1 Picea engelmannii
AGCGTTGAATTATTTGATACCAATTGTTTTTTAGGTTATGTGCAATATAGGAAGAGAAAAAGAGCATTTTGTCTTCCAATGTCTAGTTCTCTATGTGATATTCTCAGTACCTATCAATATATACAACCATGCTTATCTGCAATTAATTTGAGTGCATATTATAAGTGTGATATGCTTTATTATGCTCTCCTCATTCTCAACAAAGAAGAGAAATAACCCAGATAATTGATCAACAAAGGGAGAGTGAGCTTCATTGAACCAATTTTTCAACATGTTAATCAACAAGAGGGTCGGGTTTGTTGTAGGTATGTCAAACAAGCTTCCCATAACAAGTGGATCTTAGAAGCCCGAGGGGAAAGTTACTTTTTGGTTTCTTGGAAACTATATTTATGTATATATGAGTAGTGTTGCAAAAATGATGGTTTTTTTAGCCAACCTATATGAGGTTTAAATTTTGTTGTGCAAAGGAATTGTCCTCTAAACAATCTATAGTGAATATAATGATGTTGGAAAGAAACAAAATTTCCAAATCAATGGTATCCATGATCAGGTTGTATGGAGGTGTAGGATTTGTAGTGTTATTCCTAGTCTACCACATCACAAAATAGTAAAAACGATATAAATGAAAAAAAATACCCTCGTATACCGATTAGAAAATTAAAATGAAGCAAGGACGAGATGAGATGATATATAGAGTGGGTCTGTAGTGATCTTTGAGTATAAATATGAAGGAATGAACTTCTCTTGGTTTCGAGAATAATTTATTCTCTACTAAACAAGGCCAACCACGTGAAGGTGAAAGATCATATGGCCCCTCCCCCCCCTCACATCGCTCTCAATTCCCCAATACCCAATATATAAAATAGATAACAAACAAAAGAAACATATTAATCATGCATATAAACTACTAGAACAAAAATGAAATAAAACTTAAAAACATGTAATTAACCCACATAATTAAAAATTATTTAAAGAGAATGATAATTCATACAAATTAAAATATCTAGTTACGTACCTCATCGACCAATGCAACATTTGTATCATCCTTCTTCTGTATCTTCTTCTTGATCATCCAACTCAATATTTGTATCAACATCCGGTTCAGAAACATTGTTGAAAGGATTGATGATATCATCATCATCATCAATGTCATTTTCGAGCATATCTTCATCGATATCATCATTAAGAACTGGCACTTTGTCTCCTATGCCTGGTTCATATTCTCCGTCTTCTTCATCTATCGACCCATATTCTTCTTGCTCTGGCTCTACATCATCTTGTTCTTCAATATAATCTTCCTCATCTACA
This sequence comes from Picea engelmannii, assembly GCA_009831015.1. Taxonomy (NCBI): domain Eukaryota; kingdom Viridiplantae; phylum Streptophyta; class Pinopsida; order Pinales; family Pinaceae; genus Picea; species Picea engelmannii. The sequence continues at coordinate 598,263 of ML787030.1, forward strand.
ATATACTTTACTGGCCTTCCTCTTGGATCATATCTAACAACAAATGACCAATCCCTCTTACCTGGAACCTTTGAGTAAAATACTTGTTCACATTGATGTTATAGCAAGATTTGCCTCACCATTTCTATATTGCACAGAGAGACTTTCTCCATTTCCCTATGCAGACTTATCATCCCTTTTTGATGAATCCAGAGCTAAAAGTATACATTTTCCACATATACGCTCCCTAACTACTATGCAAGATGCGTATACGCTTGATGGTCCACTACAGATCGTGTATATCGGGATTTGTGCCAGAAAATACAAAATGAAGTCAGGTTTCCATGTCACGACAGGAGATATATGATCCTTGGCCTTCCATATACTGGAAACATTCTGACTCGACCCTTCAGTTGCATTCTAAAGGATATAATATCACAATTTCAATATATGGATAAGAAGAGAAAGCATTCAACTTTGAGAGCAAAGTTACTCTGGAGAAAGTACTTCATATTGAGTCTACATTCCTTTGTCCCTCAAGTCTGAATGCAGTGTTCAACCCCCAAGATCTTCCCTTATTGTTGAGAGGACCTTATTGCCTCTTTCATATGATATTGCCTTTGGTGGAGGATTGAAGTGATGGAGACCCAGCTGGAAGGAACTTGGTTTCTTGGTTTCAAACCGTGCTAACACAGAAGTCTGTAATGTTGTCACTTCTGCTGATCAATTATTAATAGAAATACTCATTTCCTATCCTATTGGTATCTTGCAAATATATGATTATTATCCATGGGCGTGTTTGTAATGTTTATTAATGGATTATGCTATCTGATGTGCTAACCTATTTTTATCATCACTATATTCTTGTGTTGCTTGTTTGTTGAGAACTTTTTGTAGGTATAAAGCTTTGGGTCAAAGTGCGCAACAATGGAACACCATCAAACGTTAGATCAAGGTAGGTCTCTTTCTTATATTACACATTAGTATATAGCATATGTTGGAATTGATTTGATTTCTACATTCATACCTGTCTGTTGTGTTTTACCCTTGGCCATAGATAGTTTTTCCCTTGTAACAGAAATGGTGACTCCACTGGGGAGAGATCTTCCTTCTAAGGGTTGAAGTACTTTTTCTTCTTACATTGCTCTTTTTCCTTTGTGTTTCTTGTTGTATCACTGCTGAACAGATTCTATTCACTCTGGGTCTGAGTTTTCATCCTTTTACCCTTGCCTGGCCTTGTTTTAAGGCATATACTCCCTTTTTGCCTTGAAAGTCACGTATACACGCATGTTGTCTCACTGCAAGAAGCATATATACTCTTTGTTCTCCTAAACAGTCACGTATACCACTTCCCCTTGCTTTTTTCTTGGTTTAGTGACTGTTGGGTAGGATTTGAGGACTACTGAGCCTTCTTGGGTCTCTATAGTGCCTGTTGAGATTATCTGGGATGACAAGAAGCCTGTTGGGAGTTGAATTTATGGGCGTAGTATTTCTCTTTGTTTTCAATTTTTAATTTTTCCTTGGTTTTTTAGGTTGTTTGCTTGGCTGCTTGGTATTCTTCTTGGGTTACTGTTTTTATACACAGTAGAATTTATATATCAGGTTGCTTGTCAGTCCATGCATTTTCTTTTTTAGAATATTGAAAATACAAAAAAATAGGCATTTTGCATTGATTGGCATTTTTGTCTTTGAATCTTTATCATTAGCTTAGCACATTTAGCGAAAGATTGCATTTTACTTATGAATTGCAGAGTTGAAATTAAAAATTGCACTGTTTTATTAGGATATCATTCATCGAAAAGTTAAAGATAGACTTTGCATCATATCCATATTTATTTTCTTGCAGAGTCATAACATCATGCGTTTCACTTCCATACCTTTTTGAGTAACCATGACTAATTAAATTTACACTTTAAACTAAAATTGATTAGTCACGATTTTATTTTTTATGGTGCACAAACTAACCTAGTATTTAGTGCCTTGGAATAGGATTTTATGAGTAAACTTCTCCAAAGAAATTAAATCAACATATGTGTCTGAGACAGGGAGTTGAGAATTCCATTGTATAATTGGTAATATTAGGAGGATCCTCTCACACCGGAGTTAATCATGAGGTCGCGCAAAGTAAGTTGAAGGGATAACCCCTGGATACTCAACTAGCGTCAGAGATATTTATGTGGATTTATTCGTATTTGGGGATCTTGCTAGTGCCCATACCTCTGTGAGAGGCATTGCTTTCAAGGTTTTGGTATTTTCTACCCTGCACATATGGTGATCCGGACTTACGACTGATCACTTGTGCATTGGTTATATAACGATTTATTAGTTGCTTGACTTAGGTATCTCATAGGTTACTTGTAGGGTTTATTTTGCTTGTACCCTGAGTCAGATAGGGGTCGAACAACACAAAGCCTTTATGGAAGATTACCTCTCCGAGGGGATCTGACCGACTGGTTGTTAAGCCCACGAGAGCCCTTATAACTGATTCTGTTAACTCCAAAGTTTAGCAGGGAGTCTCAAGTCCCTCCTAGACAAGACATACCTTCCCTAGCGAGGGAGGCCACTCGGCCACTTTAGCCCGTTTGCATGCATATTGGACATATGACTTTTTGGTATGCTCTTTGACTACTAGTTGGCCTTAGGATATATTTTTATTTTTTGGAGAGTCACAAGTCATCGTGGAGTCAGACCAGCTTCCTCGCAGGTCCCATCGGTTGTTACAGTTACCATTTGTTTTTGAATTATTGCCTTCTAAAAGGTGTAGAGTTATCAGTAGTGGTACACACACATCCAATTTTCATACTTGTGTTCCCACAAGGATGAGTACCAAGTCTATTCTTCAGAACACTGGGAGTTCTTCGAATCCCAATCCCACTATAGTTAATGGCACCCCTTCGACACCTGCAACCGCTACTGTTGCAGTGCCAGAGGCTTATACCGGTACAATGGCTCAGCCTGTAGTTAATGCTTCATCTCTTGCCTCAAACCCTTTTGGGGGTTTTGGCCACTTGCCGAGTTACAATGTTCAGACCATCCCCATGGCTTCTAGTCCATTTTCTTATGGTATGCCTAACTTCACCTCGCATTTTTCAACTGCCATCCCAGCTACTAGCCATAACGCTAGCCTTGGACTTGGGGGAACTACACCTCCTTACACTCCCTTCCCGTTTGGTGTTTCTCATATTCCTCAAGCGAATCCTAATATAGGAATTGTCCTTGTCCTTAACCCTAGGTCTAATCCTTCTACGGCTGGAGGGAACAACCCAGCTGGCAGACAAGTTCTGCCCTATATCCCTATTCCCTTGGTGTCGATTCCGACCAATACTTTTGGCATGAGGAATCCACTTCAATCCTCCGGGTTCCCACCTGGAGGAGGTCAGTCTCACATTTTGGGCACCCCCCAACCTGGATCTAATCCAGTTGGGGAAAATTTCAACAACCCTCAGCTTGGATCTTATCTAACTGGGGGAAATTTTCATAATCCTTATCAGAACATTCCTGCTGGAATGATGCCCAATCCATATTTTACGAATCAGTCTGGAGGAGAATATTATAATTCCAGACAAGTTTTTGGTCCTCACAAGAATCCTAGCTGGAATGCAACTCCTAACGCACAATCTTTCGCGGGAGGATGGGGTCAGGTGTCGCAACCCCGTATTCCCTTTTTGGCCACACTTAATCTGCCAGATTTGTCTAAACTAATGAATGACCTGGTGATTCATGATCCCACATGGCCCCCTATCCCTACCAAGATTTCATCATACATTCCAAAGTTTGAAGGTAATAATGGCGAGGACCCCGGTGATCACATCACTACTTTTCACCTTTTGTGCTCACCGAATTCTCTGAATCATGATTCTATTAGATTACGATTGTTTTAGCTCACTTTTATTAGGGTTGCATCACAATGGTACATTGAGCTACCTAGGGGGACATATGGGTCATTCCATCAGTTAGTGCTAGCCTTTCGCAACCACTTTCAACTGCCCATTCGTTATGATGTTGGCCTTGAAATTTTGTCAACCTTACGCCAGGGTACCGACACTCACATTTCAGACCAGATCCAGGAATGGCGTAGACAAAGGCAGTTAGTTAAGACTCCTATACCCCTGACCTTTCTTTTAGAATGGTTCCTAAATTCTTTGCATGATCCTATTTCAAAGGACGTTGCTACTTTCGGGGTCTTTAGTGAGGAAGAAGCTATTTTTAGAGCCCAACAATTTGATCTTATATATGCTTAGTTTGGGATGTTATACTATCTTATTCCTGACGCACCCAAGTCAAATCATGATCCTAGACAGAAGCCTGGGCCTCATGCCGATGCCATTGTTGGGTCTGCCAATGTGCTGACAAATCCATTTCCACATAACCAACACCTAGCCTTGAGTTCTTCGAACGCCGAAAATGCATCTGGTGGAAGTCAAAACCCACCATCACAAGATGGCGACCATGTTTGTATCAATATGGTCGATGCAAAAATTGATATAGCCACCCACTCTCGTGATTACGGCTCTTCAAAATCTAGTACCAGCCTAGAAGCTCCTCCTCCACCCATGGAGATGAACTTACAGATCGAGAATCCAGAGCCACCACCCCGTATTCTAAAAGGAGTACTCAAGCGCTCTACCCACAACCCTAATGTTAGAGCCACCCAGAACTACTCTATTGTTGAGGATTTGGGCCAAACCCATTGCGTGATGTCGGCTTTGGAGGTACTCCAGATGTGTCCCTCAGAGAGGAATGCCTTACTCTCTACCTTAGGATCTCTAGAACCTAGAAGCTCGAAAACCATCAAGTTTGATGTCATGGACGTGAAGCCTCGCTTACCCTACCATGTGGCTTTCCAAATCCATGTGGAGTATTATAAATATACCATCAAACGAGCGGTTGTTGATGAAGGTGTTGCCACTTGTGTGATGTCCCTAGTCTGTTGGAAAGCCATCGGTTCTGCAACCCTTGCCAAGTCATCAACCATGTTGACTGCATTTGACAGTAATTCCTTCTGCCCTCATGGTATTCTCCCTGCCTTTCCGGTCCAATTAGGTGGGAAGATTGTAGAGGTGGAAGTAGAGTTAGTTGATGCACCTCTCAATTATAACATGTTACTAGGTCGCAATTGGACCTATGTTATGGTTGTTGTCATATCGTTCATCTTCTACATACTTTGTTTTCCTCATCAGGGGGATATCATGATGATAGACCAGTTATTCTTTGCGTAGTCTAGTCTGAATGCATCTGTTGGACCGTCAATCCTTGTGGTCGATAATTCTCAGTCGACAACTAAGAATATCGATGTCAGAATGTATTCCTCCCTCATGGGTACTTTTGAATTCTCGACACCGATTCACGATGTTTACGCCATGTCTAGTAGGCCTGCTTCATCAAAGAGGTCCATTCCTTTCCTCACTTCCTATTTTAGTGATCCTTGGACCCTACCTTCTTTGACTTCATCGTTTGAAGGACATTTGCATGCTATCATGGCTATGCCATTATCGGCAGCGGAGATTTCATATCAAGCTATCCTTGATTCTTCCGCTGATCCCGATCCTGTTACCTCGCAGACGAACAAGGAGGATCCCGTTCTTAGGCCCGTCTGGGCCACTTCGTCATCTTTCTCACATGATTTCTTAGATGAGACTTTGCCTTCGGATGAAGCCATCCTTGAAGCCATGAATTTTTCCGAGAGATCTTTGGATGATATGCATCATCGATATTATTTTCTCCCAAGTCTTGAAAGAATCGAGCAAGATTTTCGGTCTACCTTGAGTGAGATAGTCGATCACGCCATACTTCTACTTGATACACATGAAATTTATGCCGAAGGAAATATGTCAAGTATTTTTCCTATCGTCTCTATCAACATCTCTCGTACCCTTGACAAGATTGAGAACGTAAATATAGGTGTGGATTATTCGCCAGAAGAGATTCTGATCTACACCAACCTCTTCAAAGAATTTTGAGACATATTCGCTCGGTCATATGAAGAGATGCCAGGGATCGACCCTCGTATTGTCGAACATGAGATTAGGACTTATCCGGATGCTAAACCTGTTAGACAACGTCTTAGAGCTGTTAATCCTGGGAAGGCCCCCTTTATTAAGGCAAAGGTGGAGAAGCTACTTAATATCGGCTTCATCTACCCTGTTCCCTTGACTGAATGGGTATCTAATATCGTTCCTGTGAATAAAAAGCAAGGAACCATCCATGTGTGTATGGACTTTCTTGACCTGAACAAGGTTTGTCCTAAGACAACTTCCCCACGCCTTTCATTGATCATATTCTCAATGAGTGTGCGGGAAGCGAAATATTTTCCTTTATGGATGGATTTTCAGGATATAACCAAATCCATATCAAACCCAAGGACGAACACAAGACGACATTTATATGTCCTTGTGGCACTTTTGCATACCATAAAATGCCTTTCGTCCTGAAAAACACTGGAGCGACCTTCCAACGTGCCATGATTTTCACTTTCCATGATCTCAAGCACATAGTCAAATCTTACCTCGATGATCTTGTTTCTCACTCTCGCAAGAGAGTGGATCATGTTACCCACCTTCGACTAGTTTTTGAAAGATGTTGTTACTATAGAATCCGGTTAAACCCTCACAAATGCATCTTTTGCATTAGGTCTGGCCGTCTCTTAGGATTCTTAGTCTCCGAGACCAGGATCATGGTAGATCCTCTTAAGGTTGAGGAAATACTTCAATTGCCTCCCCTGCACATGATTAGACAACTTCAAGGTTTAGAGGGGAAAGATAACTTTCTACATAGATTTATAATGAATTATGCTAATATGACTAAGGGTTTCATGCACCTATTGAATAAGGACACCCCATTTATCTAGGATGAGTGAGCCTAGGAGTCTTTCGACACTTTAAAGAAATCCTTGGTATCGACCCCTCTACTGAAATCTCCTAATTACAGTACATATTACTTGTTATATATTGTCGCGTCCGAAGAGACGATTGGTATGGTTCTAGTTCAGAAGGATGATGAGCTCCATGAGAATGTCATCTACTATCTCAGTCGGAATTTAGTCAGTCCTGATCTTAACTACTCCCACGTCGAAAAGCTAGCTTTGGTTTCCGTTCATGCAGTTCAATGTTTACGAAACTATCTATTTCTTTGCTAAACTACTATGGTTGTTGATGCTAATCCATTTCAATATGTCCTCACTAGGTGGGAAATATAATAAATGGATTATCATATTACAAGAATTTGATCTCGACTTTGCTTCGATCAAATCCAAGAAATCACTATTTTTTGCAGAGTTAATATCTGATTTCCCATGATTAGATGAGGATGTTATCCATGTCAATTCGTTTGCAGACAAACACATTTTCCTCGTCTCATCGTCTGACCCCTCGTATGGAGACATTGTTTTATATCTTCAAACCTTGAAGTTCGCTCAGCATCTCTCGCGAGATGATCAATGACTTGTTAGATACCAAGCCAAAAAGTATACCATCGTCGGTGACACTTTGTATCGCCGAGGAATAGATAGTATCTTACATCATTTCTTAACTCACGAGGAAGCTGAGTTAGTCCTAAATGATTGCCACAAAGGGGCTTGTGGTGGTCACCTATCCAGGCTTGTGATAGCCCAAAAAATCCTACGAGCTGGTTACTTCTAGCCCACCATCTTTAAAGATTAGATTGAAGAAGTTAAGAATTGTCACCCCTGCCAGGTGTTCACTCAGAAAATGCGCTTGCACCCAGCCCCTCTTCACCCAGTCATTACTGTCAGTCCCTTCACCAAGTGGGGGGTAGATTTCGTCGATTGCAACCCAACTTCGGCTGGGGGCATCAACATATTATCATGGCTATCGACTACTTTACCAAGTGGGATGATGCCATGCCTACTGTAAAATATGATGGGAAGACTGCAACTTTCTTCCTGTTCAACCAAATTATCACCCAGTTCATTATCCCGAGTGAGATTGTCATTGATCATGGCAGTCACTTTCAAAATGAAATGATGGTAGAAATATCATCTAAGATGGTTTTTAAACATGGTCACTCATCTCCTTATTACCCCCAGGAAAATGGGCAAGTAGAGGTCGTCAACAAGTCTCTCAAGACCATATTGCAAAAAATTGTCAGTCAGAGCAATTCCAACTGGCACATCATGTTGTATCCCATGCTTTGGGAATACCAAACCTCAGTCAAGAATGCCACCAGTTTTTCCCCTTTTCAGTTAGTGAACGATGTAGAGTCGATATTTCCTGTTGAATGTGAAATCCATTCTCTCGAATTGGCAGTCGAGCTCCTACCTAACACTTTAGATTTAGAGCGATGCCTTGTGCACCTAGAGAGTCTCGAAGAGCAGTGGAAAGACGTATTTACGACTATCGAGGAAAACAAAACACGTGTCAAGGTTCAGTATGACAAGTTTGTCTATCCTGGGTTGTATGCCAAGGGTGACTTAGTCCTCCTGTATAACCAAGCCAAGGAACCGCTAGTGGAAGGCAATTTAAAACCCATGTGGCACATTCGTTATATCATGCGACATGTTCTAGAAAAAGTAGCCTACGAATTGGAAGACTATGAAGGGAATAAATTGGCCGAGCCCATAAATGGGCTCTACTTGAAAAGGTATTATGCTTGAGCCCTAGGCTTGAGCGAAACCCTTTGTATACTAATGTAAATTTAGTGTATATACATCTTTTTCTTTTTGTCTTTAGCTTTCTTATTGAGTTTTCCCTTTTGGTTGGCAGATGTCAAAAGATTCTTCGGTCTACCTAGGATTCGCAGACAGAGCTAGTCGTCATACACAAAACTTGACTTCTGTCGCTTGGGTGATTTACTCACCCGAGGGTCTATTGGTGTCTTCAGGTGTTGTATTCCTAGGGCCATCCATGAATAATGCACCGTCATAGAGCTATTGCGTGATGTTATCTCACATGGTATTCTCTCTCTATAGGTTCACTTGGATTCTCAATTAGTAGTATGTCAGTTGAACAGTCGTTACCATGTGTGTGATCCTACGTTACTCCGTCGTTTTTTACGGGTACATCTTTTAGAACGACAATTTGATTTTATTACATACTTTCACATTCCTAGAACTTCTAATCATGTATATGATGCCTACGCTAATTATGTTTTAGATTGGCATTTGTCACATTAATAAAGAAAATAAGACCATTAAATCAATGTACACATTATAAGATATGAGTAAAGTCGAAGATCCCTCTTTATATATTTCCAAAAAGTATGGTGTTTATATTAAAAAATTGGGGCTAAAACCCTCAAAATACATCTACAGTTGATATATATCTCCCATGACATATACGCCTATGGCGCTAGTTGTGTATCATGATAGCAAACCATGACGTTCGCGAGACATTGGAAGAGTCGTACCCAAGCTCTAGGTACACCAACAACCTGTCGATGCATGGCTTCAGGTAGATCCTCCACCTGAACCATAGGAATCCTCTGTGTCAAATGAGACAGGTTGACTTGCACGTTCTGTAGGACTCTCTTTGCTTCTCCTCCAACTTCCTGATCACCCCGGTGCCTCTGCCTATGTCATAGGAATCCCTCTGGCCATTGCAGACCCACATCTACAATCACACAAGTATCTAGTTAATATTTAAAACACCATCAAAAAATATTTTTGTTCCCTTAAATACAAAAATACAAAAAAATGAAATATGTAAAAAAAATTTACCTATGGCACCGTAGGCAGCTCCTGGTGGAAGTGTCATATCAAGATCTCCTCTAAAATCAATTCCTACATATGGATAATCATCCAGAGCTATGATCTGTCTCCGCCACCAAAATAAAAAGTCATCATTATAGGGTGTCACCACCTTACCTCCTCCCTGTTTTCTCATGACCTCGATCCATCGCGCCATAGCCAGATCACATGGTCCTCTAGGAATGATCTCCACTCTAGGTCCTAGACTTGGGCCTCGCTCGAAAAAGAAGCTGCAAAGGATAGAGGAAAACACAAAAATTTTCTTATCCCCTTACTTGCACTCTGTCAAATGACCTTTCATATTGGTCAGCAGTGAGGTACACCAATCGTAGACGGCGGGTCTCGCACACTCCAGTGCATAAAATATAAGCTGTCTTGATGCATGATGCAATGAGGCCGATCCTATGATCTTGGTAAGCATGGGCACAATAATCTTCAGGCTGAGGTTACCTATAGCCCGGATAGGGATTTGACTTCCCACCATGAAATTCCCTGCAACACAATGGGCCTCGATGTATTCTTCAAACTTCATCCCAATCCCTACCCCGCGTGACTTGAGGTTCACAACCTCTCCTCGATGTGAAAGTCCTGTCAATAAGTAGATGTCCTCTACTTCAATCCTTAATGGTTGTCCATCAAGGATAAATCTCTCGCTATCAGGATCCTAATAGCCCACCAACATTTCTAACAATCTCACTTGGGCCCTCATCCATTTGAGAGCCCAAAAATTGTATAAACCACATCTTTTTAAAGCCGCTTGAGCCACTGGATCTCAATCTACTGCTGTATCTACCTCCTCATGCTCTAGCTCTCTTCGTTCCAACACCATCCTACAAAAACCAAATCATTTTTTGAGTTAGAAACTTGTATTTTTTCCATTTTCACACGTATACGTGGGTTATCCACAAACAGTCATGGATAGGGCCTGATATACGCCCCCTATAGTTCACACAGGGGCATATATTGAGTTGTATATGTGACATATTCACAGAAACCCGCATATACCAAAAAACCTGATTTGCGCCATTAAAAACTAACAAAATAGAACCTAATTCTAAAATATAAACCATTGAATTTGAAGAGGATGGGATGAAGAGTTACCTGGTCCAGACGGTTTTTGATTCCGTTGCCTATTTCTCCCGCGATCGTCGTTTGAATTCTGGAGGTATTTTAGTCCAAATTGCACTATTTGGGTAAAAATGAAAATGATACAATAAATTTTGATTTTATTACTATTTATAAATTATTTTTACCCACTTGATATAGTTTTATGCTGTTGTTTTTCCTAATGGACTAATTCAAGAATAGTTTGAAGCTGGTTTTTGCAGTTTCAACTCAATTTTCTTGCAGATTTCAATGTCATGGTTGGTCGTTCATCTCCTCAGGCAGGTATATTCATAACCTAGCATATAGGATAGGTATCTACTCCATTGTGCATTTTCTCATTATCCTTCGACTACTTATTTTTACGCCTTAGGTACAAACCCATTTATTGCAATGCATAACCCTCCATTTGCTATTAATAGCATCGTTAATAAATGGTAGAGGCTTACCAAACATGGGTTCCCTAGCTAGATCCTCTTTGTCATTTGGTGCCTATGCTGAGTTTCTTCCTTAGGACCGGGAGTCCAAAATAAATTGATACATGACTTTATAATGAGCCTCATTACTCATTCATGCACATGTGGCCTTATTTCCCATGGACTCCCAAATAACGAGTCTTAGTTAAGCTCTTTTCCGACTCGCCTAAAAACTGAAAAGATCACCGAGTGATTTTTCCCTTTCACACTCGTTAAAATTGAATTTGAAAGATCATGAGTCCTAGTTAAGCTCTTTTCCAACTTGGTATCAAAAATAGAAAAGATTGTCGAGTGAACTTGTCTTTTTCACACTCGTAAATTGGATTTGAAAAGATGTCTATTTGGCACAAGTTTTCCCCTTTTTCACACCAAGTAGACTAAAAGATATAAAAAAGGACATTTTTTGGCGTTAAGTTGTGATTGTATCTCATGCCCTCGCTTGCAGTATTGACCCTTTAGCTGATTCTCGCTTTGCGTTATAAACCGTTGCCTAAGCAGTTTGCATCCTCAACTAAGCAGAGCCTTGTTTTTATCCTTCACAATTTGACACCCTATACCCTGGAGGGAACATCACCCCGAGTGTCCATCTCCTGCATGAATTTCCTTGCATTAAGCATAGGTACATTCCATTGCTGGAACTAGTTTTTCTTACTTGCAACACTCGTTCCCTCCACTTTATCATAGCATTCATTTTTTATGAAAAAACAAAAAAGACAGGCGGGAAGGTTGTACTATATTGTGATTGACAACAATTGTGTCGCCTTTGAACAGAGCACAAAGTTATTGAGTCCTCGTGTCATCATAATTTTGGGTTTAGCATAGCCTTAGGAAGTTGATCTCGCTATAGAGTTTTCTCTACCGATTGGTTACTCTTCCAGTCCTTATAGAGAACATTATGAATGCCTCCTGCATCTAATTGTCACATCATTGAGTCTATGCTGCCGAAGTCCACCATATGTCTCATTCTCTTGTTCAAAGGAATTCTATCAACCTGTGTCGGCCACTCCTAAAAAATATTGACTTTGCATGTCAGCCATACACTTAGTTTATCTCAGAATCACATGATACTTTGGTCTTATCGTGCACCCTAGCCCTACTTTCATCATTGGTAGGTCACCTTGAACCCAACAATCGACATTTCATCATTGGTCATTGACTGGGTGGTTTCCCTTATGTTTGACGGCAAGACATCTATTCACACTTTGGGATTCGTGCAGTGTCTTGGATTCCATTAGCCTTATTGGTGGTTTCCTCGCCTTTGTCAACAATTTTCATCATTGGTTTCTATTTAGAGGGTCTTTTTCGTGTACCGCTTGCATTTGGCACACATGAAATACACACAGGTTCGTTGGTTCGTGAACATTCTCTTCATCCGATCTCCACCAAATCATGAAGCTCCTACTTTGTTCCTCGTGCTGACTGATGAGAGATGCCTTAATGCTCTCCTTTCGGCAAGTCTCTTTCCATCGAATTTAGCTCATTTATTATAGATATGAGACCTAGAGTTTTATGAGTACCTTGAGGCTTGCAGTCATTAGTGGTAGGATCTCTCGCCATTGATAGATGGGAATACATCAATGTCTCTTGATCAATGGATCTCTCAAGTGTTCAACACCAACTCCTTTATTCACATTTCTAGAGATGTACTCGGTGCCTTGATACCTACTTTCATCATCGGTAGGATGTCTCGCGTTTGTTAACGGTATACCTCAATGACTGATAATCAAATGATGTCTCATCGTGTTCGACCTCAACTCATTTATTCACATGATGTAGACTTGCACCATTGGCAGATAGTGCAGAAGACTTGAAGACATTACTATGTGGCTGCAGATTTCCTAAGTTGTTGCTTCCATTTCATTGGACCAGTACCTATTTGAATTCAGTGATCATGGGAGATCAGATTGTACTCCATGGTATATAGATATCTTCAGATTGATTTTTGAGACTGGTTTCACCGGGCCTTGTTCATGACTATGACAACTCTTGGCATGTAACCACATTTATATTTGCCTATTCATGGCCATGAACACTTGTTTGGTATATTTTTCACATGGATCTGCATTGTATTCTTGGCAGGCATGTATGAAACGTTAGTACATAATGTAATGATCAATTGAGTTTTTCCAGTTGGTTCTCTACCACTCCACTTCTGGGTTATTTATAATGTATTTTAGCCATCGCAGATACTCCTCTGATCTCACACATTATGGGGCATTTGTTATAGCAATATTTGCCTCACCATTGCTATCTTGCATAGAGGGCCTTTTTCCATTTCCCTATGCAGACTTATCATCCCTTTTTGATGAATCTAGAGCTAAAAATATACATTTTTCCACATATACGCTCCCTAACTGCTATGAAAGATGCGTATATGCTTGCTGCTCCACTACATCTCGCGTATATCGGGATTTGTGCTAGAAAATACAAAATGAAGTCGGGTTTCCATGTCATGATAGGAGATCTCTGATCCTTGGCCTTCCATATAATGTAAACGTTCCAAATCGGCCCTTCAGTTGCATTCTAAAGGCTATAAGAGCACAATTCCGATCTATGGAAAAGAAGAGAAAGCATTCAACTTTGAGAGCAAAGTTACTCTGGAGAAATTAATTCATATTGAGTCTGCATCCCTTTGTCCCTCAAGTCTAAACACAGTGTTTAGCCCCCAAGCTCTTCCCTTATTGTTGAGAGGACCTTATTGCCTCTTTCCTATGAGATTTCCTTTGGTGGAGGATTGAAGTGGTAGAGACACAGCTGGAAGGAACTTGGTTTCTTGGTTTCGAACCGTGCCGACACAGAAGTCTGTAATGTTGTCACTTCTACTGATCAATTATTAATAGAAATACTCATTTCTTGTACTATTGGAATCTTGAAAATATATGATTATCCATGGGTGTGTTTGTAATGTTTATTAATGGATTATTCTATCTGATGTGCTAACCCATTTTTATCATCACTATATGCTTGTGTTGCTTGTTTGTTGAGAACTTCTTCCAGGTATAAATCTTTGGGTCAAAGTGCTCAATGGTGGAACATCATCAAACGTTGGGTCGAGGTAGGCCTCTTTCTTATATTACACATTAGTATATAGCAATTGTTGGAATTGAGTTGATTTCTGTAGTCATACCTGTCTGTTGTGTTTTACCCTTGGCCATAGAGAGTTTTTCCCTTGTAACAATTGACTTGGAAAAACATAGCGGTCATTTTGTTTTTCAAACACCGTTGTGTTAATCATCAGAAATCCATTGGCATGTTGAATAATTGTTCTTTCCTCATCATGTTCATGCATTCGTAACCTATACCATTTGACATCGAACAAAACTAATTTTAAGGAATTAAAGTCACACTCAATTATATCACTCAAAAACCCATAGTATCTATTTTTAGATTCTCGAGGATATCTATCACTCATAGAGGAAACATTAGTGACTTGGAATACTGCAGTTATCCCACTATCTAATTTTTTTCTGGTTTCATCCAACTATTTGATGTGAAATTTACAACCATTGCACCACATAGCCTTGTGGTGTTTCTACTGCAATATGTCAGTTATGTAAAAGATGCATTGTCAATTAATAATAAACAAATTTATATAATTTGGAAAGTATAATATGAAGGAAACACACCTACAGTCACATTAATATAGTATAAAATAACTGAATAAAATGGGTGAATTTGCTTGTGTTTCCATCTTTCAAACAATATGCTAAATCTATTTCCCTCTGCATAACATCGAAATCTCCATTACAACGAGCTTCTCTAACCAATTTAGACATTTCTTTCCATGATAACCTACTGCCATGACATTCTTTACATCTATCGATCCATACCTTCATCCAATCCAAATTATTTTCAATGTATAAATGTAGTGCATCCCAATCTTGAGCAACTGACCGATCACAAAATCATAATTCGCCAATATTAAATATTAGTTATAACCATGGTAAATATTAATAATAAATGATGAAAGAATAAATATTAAATGAGTATGATCATATACACAACAAAACGAGAAATTTATATTAATTAAAAATATCCACATTTTAATAACCTCTCACTTTCTTCATTGTACCTTTCCCCAACAACTGCTCCCTTTCAAAAAATTTGATGGAGTTCACATCCCAAATGAAATCCATTGCATGTATAGCTTGCGCTGCTAATTTAGGAAGATACTGACTAATATACACCATGGATTCATAAACCATATATCCCTCCACCATAGAACCCTCATGACATGCTCTTTGTCTAACCAAAGCCTTCAATGATTTCAAGTGCCTCTCCACCATCCACATTGACCTTGTGTGTACAGGTCCACACATTTCAATCTCCTCAACTTGGTGTATGAGGTAATGTTCTTGTGCATTGAAAAATGAT
>ML787030.1:636474-673361 GCA_009831015.1 Picea engelmannii
GAGAGGGGAGGGGGGGGGGGGTCCGGAATGAGGCAGTTTTGTATGGGCCCCTCTTAAAACTCTTACCACTTCTTCCTCCATTTATCGCCTTCGACTCCTTCTGACATGTGTCTTCCACCCAGACACTCTCCTTCCCTTGTCACATATCGACTCTTCAGATCAACAGTCAATATATCTCGTTGATCCAACAACTATCCTACTCCCCGGGACTTTGGCCTTTGAGATTTTGGGGGAGTGTTGAAGATAAAACTCCCGAAGTCAAACTACTTGAGTGACATCATTCTTGCATCACTTAATGACGTGTCATGAGCCGAGTGACTGCCACATTTCCCTCAGATTTGAGATTTCCAATGGCTGAAGATGTTGAATCAACTTGACACTTGTACTTGTATGATTGTGCCACGTGTCCTTTCTGTCGTAGGCTGCCACCTTCCCTTGCTGGTGTGGTCTGTCACATTAACCTCCTGGAACTGACGGACCAGAATCATCCTCGATCCAACAGCTGGGATCATTTCTTGATTTTGCATATCACAAGTTAGAGAGGTTTAGGGAACCCCGTTCCTTTAACTTTCCAGTTAGTGAAGTGTTGATTTGTTTACCACGTGTCTTGCCCGAATAATGACGGTCCTCCTTTCAGTATTTTTTACGCCCGATTCTCCTTTCACTTTAAATAACGTGGAGGTTATCCTTGATCCAACGATGGTATGACCCCGTGCTTGGATCTAACGCCTGAGATCTATTCTCGTCTACTGCATTCTTCTCCTCTCTGAATTCATATCTGACGGTCATCGAGGATTTTGAATAAGATCCAACGTTCATTGTTGCTCCTCCTTTACCAATATCACTGCACTACTGATCATGCTGATCTTTGTCATCATTTTTCTTTCCATCAATGACAAGCTCACTCCCAACTGTCAGCCTTCCAACAATCTCCCCCTTTGGCATTGATGGAAACCCTAAACGGCTGCGCTAATATGTTTGGACCTCCAACTGTAGCATCTGATCCGGACCACTCCTTTTCTCCCCCTTTGACATCAATGTCAAAGAAAACACGATCCCCCTGAGTTGTTGTAGTATGTTTAGGAGGTATCAGATGTTGAATCAATATAAACTCCCCCTGACAGGATGGACTCTCTTATTTGAGGCCTGCATAATATTTGTATCTAAACCAGAGTCTTCTCTTTCTGATTCTTGGACCTGTTCATATTCATCTTCCATTGTATCCTCTGTATAATACTCAAAATTGCTCACCTCTCTTACTAGGACTCCTTCATCAACCTTTTCTTCTCATAATTGGATGGCTACCCCTGTCACTATTCTCTCTCTGCTTCTGACTATTTTCCCCTTTTGTTCCTAAAAGGTTAGCTTTCCTTGACAAGGTATTTCCTCTTGTTATCTCATCAATTTCTATTACTGCAATTTCATTTTTCTTCCATGATGCATACAATCCAAGGCTTTTATGACCATATTCAATCACAAGAAAAAACTGCTACAACCACTCTCATACCTTCTTTTCTTTTTCATAGACAAAGGACCTGTATCAGGTTTCTTAGGAGTACTGATTTCTTCCTTGTTGTATCCAATACCGGATTTGTCATTTGGTGATCTCTGACTATCCAAGATCGTATCCAGGGTCATGGATCTATTTAAGAATTTGCTTTGGGTGTTTTCCTTCTCAACTGTTAAGACTTTTTCTTCCAGCTTATGACATGGTTCTTCTCCTACTTCATCCATGGAGTAAATGCTAACTGAACATGCTTTTATTGTATCTGAATCTTCTTCTTTACTTGTAGGGGAGGATTCAATTTCAACATCATTAATTGTCCTTATGCCTTTATTCACCACTTGTCTTGAGTTTACATTTACCTTACATTCTTTGGACGTGAACACCTCTTCACTGCCTCTGTCACATTTTTTACTTGTACTGAGCAAATTATGTTTCCGATCATCCACAAGTAGAACGTACTGGGCATCTCCTTTGTCATTACTCAAACTCATCATCCCTCTATCCTTGATTTTACCTGGTTCATCATTTTCAAGGATCACATTTCTTGTTTTTCTTTTACTTATGGACAATAGCCTATCCTTGTCTCCATTCATGTGCTTGGAACATCCACTGTCTATATTCCCAGAGGCCTTTTGTTTTTTATTTGAAAGTGCTTGACCACATTTTTCACTATCTTTCCTTTTCCATGTGCTGGCCTTTCTATCTAAGAACTTAATCCTTGGGTCTTCTTTGTAATTCTTCAGATGGAAGTTTGTAGCTTTGTGTCCAAAGTTGTGACAGTTATAGCATTCAATATCATTGTTTAGTAGGTCAAAGTTGTTGTTGTAGCGTTGTCTACTCATTGATTGTTTATTATTTCTTGACCTCCTCAGTTGCATGTCTCTAGACTTAATTTGGAAATTTACAATATGTGATGGTTTGTTACTTGGTTGTATCATTATTTGTTGTGGAAGATATTTATTCCTTTGAAATCTTAATTGCTCATGTCTAAGTCTTAAGGAACAATTTACATCTTTGTGGCCAAATTTAGAACAGTAGAAACAATATCCATAGAAAAATTCTTTGTACCTGGAAGATGGTTGTCTTCTTTGAGCAAATTGATTTCTTCCATGCTGATGATGTCTTTGAGCAGGGAGTGCATTATTTCTTTGTTCTATAGATTCATTCATGGCACCTTTTTCTTTACTTGTCCTAGGTGACTGATTATCTTCCTTTGTTTATGCAGGTTTGTTGTTGTCATTGGTTGTAGATTTGACATGGATAGTAGCTTTGACAACCTTGATGGGTTCTTTGTTTCTTGGCTGACCACTACTTGATCCCTCTTCATAACCCAAACTAGTTTTAAGCTTTGGATTCCTTTTCTAATTCAGAATGGTGGCTAATCCTTCCAAGGCTTTGATACTTGATAGATTCTAATGATACAAGGCTTGAAACTTCTCCATCTCTTTCCTAGTTTTCACTACTTCTTCTTCCAGGGCTTCAGATCTTGCCCTCTTTTTTGATAGATAATGTTTTAGAATATCCTTGATTTTCTTTGCCTCTTCTAATTCCACTTTTAGCAGGGAAAAGTCTTCATCAGGTTGTTTACTGTCTTTCTCGAACTGTATCAACAATTGTTTTTTCTTTCTGTTCTTAATTATTAGTCTGTCAATCTCTTCCAGTGCACTGATCAGTTCTCCTTCCATATCAACCACAGCTTCTTCATCATTCTCATCACTGCCTGTGATTTCAATATCATAATCCTTTTTTTCCATGAGAATGAAGTCATTTACTTTATCTTCACATGAAGAATCATTATCGGTGTCATCTGAGGAGTCATCATTGTTTACACATAAACTTTTCTTCTTATCAAACCTTCTTGATTTGTGATTTTCTTCACCTTCAAATTTTTGATCATGTTTCTTGTGTGGACATTTATTTGCAAAATGACCTATCTTACCACAGTTGAAACATTTGAAGGGAAACTTACCTTGGTACTTGCCTGATCCTTTCTTTAGTCTTCTCACGAATTTTGCTTCAATTTCATCAAGCTCACAATCTCCATTCTTATATGCTTTAAATGATGCTTCTCTAGAGGTGGTTTTATCTGTAACTATCCTCATTTCATATGTAGTCAACGTTCCTAAAAGTTGATCAAAAGCCAAAGTCTTTATATCATTAAGTTCTTCTATAGCTGGGACCTTTGGGTTAAACATATCTGGCAGAGATCTCAAAATTTTTTGAACTAAAGAGGGTTCCTCATTTTTTTCCCCAAGTGCCTTCATTGCATTTACTAGTTCTTCAACTCTTAGAAAATAATTCCCAATGGTTTCATCTTCTTTCATCTCTAGATTTTCAAATTGTACTCTGTAGGTTTGAAGCTTGGCATCTTTTACCTTCTCATTACCTTCATAACTGCTAATAAGTTTGTCCCACATTTCTTTGGCAGTTTGAAGATGCATCACCTTCACAAACTTGGCTTCTGCAAGTCCATTCAAGATAGCATTCATTCCCTTAGCATTAAATCTAAATTCTAACTTATCATCCTTGGAAGATAGCACAATAGGCTTTATGTATCCAGTCTCTATTACATCCCAAATATCATCACCTAAGGCCATTAGGTATGTTCTCATTCTAACCTTCCAGAAGGAAAAATGTGTTCCATCAAACATACGAGACCTAGTGACTGAAGTCCCTTCATGACTTGTCATGTTTAAGCTCTAGGATCAACCCTTAGATAAAAGGGGCCCGCTCTGATACAAATTGTTGGACNGGGGGGGGGGTGAATCAATTGTTACCATGCTTAAACAATTATACTTATTTTAAACTCTTTGCAGAAACATTTAATGACACTCACAATAGTGCAGGGAAGTGAGAAATAGCATATTCAACATCAGTCACACACATGAGATACACAGATACAGATATTTCCTGAGGAAGCCCATAAGGGGTAAAAACCTCTACTTTTTTATATGATAATTAATCTTTACATTCTTTACATTATCATACATATGAGCACCAACTCATAATGAGGCTGTAAAATCTGTTTTGCAAGATTCTACTTGCTGAGAGCACCAACTCTCTGGTTTCTCTAGCACCAACTAGAAGGAAGCACCAACTCCCTGGTTTCTCTAGCACCAACTAGAAGGAAGCACCAACTCCCTAGTTTCTCTAGCACCAAATAGAGGTAAGAACCAACTCCCCAAGTGTTCCAACACCAACTGGATGGAAGCACTAGCTTCCAATCATACAGGCACCAACCTATAAAACAGAGAACAACAGTTCTCCCTTGCACCTCCCTGCCACCCTGGTTTCTCTGGCTGCAACCAGATGGAAGCTACAACTCCTTGTGTTCAAGAACCCACTTGAACCTCTGAGTACAAAATGTCCTCCCTAGCACCTCCCTTCCACCTTGAAATATAAGTTTTCTTTCTATAAATTTATCACAGTAATATAGTATTTATCATAGGCTTACTAGGCTTATCACTGTTCTACTGTGCTGCTCACTTCTCCTGAATCAGTGTCTCTCTGTCTGCATCTTCTTACAATTTCTAATATTTTGTTTTTATCTACAGGAGCACCTCAGCCTTTCTTCACTGTCTCACTGTCTTTCTACACACATCTTTGCTCTTTATGTGCCTCTTCCTTTTATGATCTGTGTGTCATCTCGCCTCTAAGAACTATTCCTCTTCTGTAACTTTTAGCTGTTGTACTCTCCATCCCTCAAGATGCCTATATCGCTCTTAACAACAACATCCCCATCTCTTCTCTGTACAATGTACTTATTCCTTTTGTACACCTTGTCCATGCAATGTGTGCAATACCTCTGCATACTCAAATCGTGCCAATCTGCTCCACATATCGAGTACTCTACCTGATCATCATCGCAACTCTTTAGCTTCTCTGGTGATTCTACCCATGCGTCCAGCATCACTCAATGTTATGCTGAGATTCCTCAGCCTCTCTGGTAGTTAGGACTCTTTGTCTTCTCTGGCATAGTCGAGCTTATCCTTTCGATTTTAGTTACAGACTTCAATGCTCATCCACCTGTCAATCCCTCTAAGAATCGTCTTCCTTCACTGGACAAATCTTGGAGACTCTTCAGCTCCTCTGGCGATCACATAGAGGTCTCTTCGAATTCTTTGGTAAATACCATCAATGGTTTCTAGAAGTTACACTGTGAGGAGAAACCTTAGCCCTTTGATAGTGCTCAAATTCACCTGCATCGTTGGATTGACTCTAAAGGGTATTGTAGTTATTTAGCTATTTTTCACTTCAGCATTTCGGGATCCCCGTGGTAAATATTTGTTACACTCCATGTCCTAATCCCCGAAACTCCAGAAAATGATCTTGTCGGCATTAGCCCCTCCCTCTAGATGACCACAGGTGGTAACCAAAGGCTGCGCCATTTCACCTTTTCGTTATTTTCACGAACTTATGACCTTCATCAACCCTGATCGATGGTCCACGATATCGATGAATTGATGGTCCAGATCTCATCATGAATTCGCATCTCATGGTTCCTTAGATGGAGGTTCTCTTCACTCCAAGTCGAGATAGGCGAGACTCCGAGATGTAGCTTAGATTAACGGTCCAGGATTTTGGTGATCTGACGGTCCTGATTTTTTCGTGATCTCGCATCTCGTTGTTCCTTAGATATAGATTCTCATCACTCCAAGTCGTGATAGGTGAGACTCCGAGATAGAGCTCAGATCAACAGTTCACGTTCTTGGTGATCCGATGGTCCTGATCTTTTTGTGATCTCGTATATCACTATTCCTTAGATGGAGATTCTCATCACTCCAAGTCGCGATAGGTGAGACTCTGAGATGGAGCTTAGATCACCGGTCCACATTCTTGGTGATCCGACAGTCCTGATCATTTCTTGAACTTGCATCTCACTATTCCTTAGATGGAGATTCTCATCACTCCAATTTCAGGAATCCTGAGATGAGGCCTTCTGATAAACAGCAGGTTGATTCGTGCGGTCAGGATTTGCGTGTATAGAGCGACGGTTGAGATTCGATTCCAGATGCCCCTTGCTATTCTGCCTTTAACGAGAGGGGGGGGTCCGAAATGAGGAAGTTTTGTATGGGCCCCTCCTAAACCTCTTACCACTTCTTCCTCCATTTACCGCCTTCACCTCCTTCCGACATGTGTCTTCCACCCAAACGCTCTCCTTCCCTTGTCACGTCTCGACTCTTTAGATCAACGATCGAGATATCTCATTGATCTAATGGATATCTTGCTCCTCGGGACTTTGGCCTTCAAGATTTTGGGGGAGTGGTGAAGATAAAATTCCCGAAGTCAAACTCCCCAAGTGATGTCATTCTTGCATCACTTAATGATGTGTCATGAGCCGAGTGACTTCCATGTGTCCCTCAGATTTGAGATTTCCAGTGGCCGAAGATGCCGAATCAACTTGACACTTGTCCTTGTATGATTGTGCCATGTGTCCTTTTTGTTGTAGGCTGCCACCTGTCCTTGTTGGTGTGGTCTGTCACATTGACATCTTGGAACGGATGGACCAAAATCATCCTCGATCCAACGGCTGGGATCATTTCACAATTTCGCATATCATGAGTTAGAGAGGTTTAGGGAACCTCGTTCCTTTGACTTTCCAGTCAGCAAAGTGTTGATATGTTTACCACATGTCCTGCCCGAAGATGGATGGTCCTCCTTCTTTCGAGATTTTGTACACCTGCTTCTCCTTGCACTTTAAAGAACGTGGAGGTTCTCCTTGATCCAACGATGGTATGACCCCGTGCTTGGATCTAACGCTTGAGATCTATCCTCATCTATTGTGTTCTACTCCTCTCTAAATTCATATCTGACAGTCATCGGGGATTCTAAATAAGATCCAATGTTCACTGTTGCTCCTCCTCTGCCAATATCACTACACTACTGATCATGCTAATCTTTGCCATTGTTGTTCTTGCCATCAATGACAAGCTCAATCCCAACTGTCAAGCTTCCAACATTTTATGAATTCGGAGTTGAGCTATGTTGGTTTCAATTGTTCTGCTATCTCTGAGGTGTCCAATAATGGTGGGAAATAAGGTTGAAGGAGATCCACGTTGAACACTGGGTGCAAGCCAAGGAAAGGAGGAATGTTGAGATAAAAATAATTGTCACCCATAGCCTGAGTGATGTTGTATGTCCTGTAATGGAGTGGACGAATATTTCTATGGGGCCCTGTAAGGCGTTCTTTCTGCAAGTGAAACCAAACTTTGTCACCCACCTGAAACTTATGTGGCACTAGGTGTTGATCATGGCACTGCTTGTACTTGGCATTGGAATTTTGGAGAATATCTTGAGCCTGTTGGCAGATGTGATGGATCTTCTCAATGAACCGGGTGGATTTTTCCACTTCATTTGGAGCAGGGGATAAGTCAGCCTAGGTGGCCACAAGGGGTAGTGCAACATCCATGGGACCCAATGGTTGGAATCCCAACCCTACTTGAAAGGGGTTGTGGTCGGTTGAGCTATGCAGATCTTGGTTGTAGCTATGTTGAACATAGGGAAGAATCCCATCCCATGTGCAGAGGTTCTTTGAATTGTACATGCGCAAGATATGCACGATCATTTGATTTACGACCTCAGTTTGACCATTTGTCTTCGGGTGAAAGGTCGTGGATTTGGTGAGTTTGGTGTCCAGCAGTGACCAGAGGCTCGACCAAAATGTGCTGAGAAACCAACTATCAAAATCTGAGACAATGGTTTGCAGGATTCCAAAATGTAGCCAAACGCATTCAAATACGAGATTGCCAGTGGCCTCTGCTGTGATGTTCTTCTTGCAGGCAACCAGAATCACCATCTTAGAAAAGCAATCAACAACCACAAAAACATAGTCATTTCCCCTCTTGGTGGATGGGATACCTGACATGTAGTCCATTGAGATGGATTCCCATGGCCTGTCAGGAGTAGGCAAAGGGGCTCCTCTCTGGTGACTCCTGCAAACACGTATGCAGTCATATTGTACATCAATTGTGAGTCTGGAACCCCAAAAAAGGATTACTCTTGCTGCATATTACGGATCTCCAACCATTGAGAGATAGTTTGTGGTTGTTGCATTGACCTTGAAGGAGCCACCATCATACCTTTTGGAAAAAGGTTCATTACAAGTTATATTTGTTCTTATTTTTTTAATTTAGAAAAGACAACTTGAATCCTTTGTTTTCGGACAATCATTATTTTTTTTGTTAAAGTATTGAAGGCTTTAGTTCAAGGGGGGGCACATTGTACTATTTGTAAAAGGTGTAAAAGGCTATATGTCTTGTAAAATATATTTTGTTTGTAGTCTTGAAAAAATTTGAATTTGAGAAGATTCTAGTGAAATACTCTCTCAAACTTCATTTCCAATGAGACTTTTAAAGGGTTAAGGCCA
Organism: Picea engelmannii; assembly: GCA_009831015.1. Classification (NCBI taxonomy): domain Eukaryota; kingdom Viridiplantae; phylum Streptophyta; class Pinopsida; order Pinales; family Pinaceae; genus Picea; species Picea engelmannii. The sequence continues at coordinate 645,348 of ML787030.1, forward strand.
AGCCCTTAAAAGTGCTCTTTTTGCATGGATTGTGTACATTTCGTTTTTGGTGCCTTGTGTCTCTCTTTTGGAGTTTTTTGGATTATTCACTTGAAATCTTGCAACAAATATCATGTCTAAATTAATCAATTTATTCACAGAATCAGATAAGTTAGATGGACCCAATAATTACAAATCTTGGAGTCGGCACATGCAGAACACTATGATTTATAATGAATTATGGCATGATATTTGTGATGATGATACTAATCCAACTAATCCAATCGAGACTTCTTTAGCAAAATAGCATTTGAAAGATGAAAAAGCACTTGCTTTGCAACGTTCTTCTGTAACTGAACACATGTTTGTACATATTGAGAATTCCAAAGATGCATGGTCTACTCGGAATTTGTTCAAGAAGCTTTTTGATACTCCTGTTGCATCTCATAGAGTTGATCTACAAATGAAATTTATTAAACAAAGATTAGTAGATAATGGTGATGTATTAGAATACATTTCAAGAACTAAGAACATTCATCAGGAAATCATGAAAGGCGGTTTTCCTAAACTTGAAGATAGTTTTCTAGTGTCCATTGTAATAAATGGCTTGCCTCAATCTTATAATAATTTTCTTGAGACTTTGAAAATAACTAATAATTTATCAACTATGACTTTTGATTCACTTAGTGAATTACTGGCTCAACATAATAAATATTTTGGAAAACAAAAACAATTAGGAGAAGATCTTCTTTTCACTAAAGCTTAAAGTTCTAAAGGAAGAGGAAAATCAAATTTTGGAAATTTTCAAAATCAGTCTTCTAATCGAGGTTGTGGCAGAGGTTGTGGTCAAGGTAGAGGTCGTATCAATTTTCATCAAAAAAAATTTCAAAGTAATCCTCACAATAATAATGCATAGTCGAGAAGAGGCAGAAATTTCAATCGAATAAGATGTAAAAGATGTTTAAATATGGGTCATTATGCATCAAATTGTCTTACAAGTAATGATCAATTGCCAAAGTTTAAGAAGACATCAAATTCAAATTCTCAACAATCAACTCAATCTGCAGAGGATCAAGATTACCAGGATGATCAATATGAATATGTTTTTTCAATAGTTCAACATCTAGATTCATTTGAAAATGAATGGATATTGGACACAGGGGCTACTCAGCATATGACTTATCACAGAGACTATTTTTGGAATTATCAAGATGTTCAACTAAATCATATTTATTTAGCTGATGATACAACTCAAATACCTCAAGGAAAAGGTTCAGTGAAATTATTTCTCCCTGGAATTGGTGAAAAATGGATTTCAAATGTTTGGTATGTACCAAATTTTAAGAAAAGAATGTTATCATTAGTCACAACCAAACAAATTGAACATCAAATCATCATGCAAGATAGTTTGGTGAAGATTAAGTCAGAGAAGGATAATGTTGGCCCTTGACCAAGTTTTGGGATAATCTTGGTCATGTTGACCTATTTTGGGACTTCGACAACCATTCGAAGAAGGAGCGGAGATCAAGGGATCTCGGCCCACTTTTGGGTCATTTTTCGGTTTTTGGGATTATGTAATGGGAGATGGATTTCGTCCCGTAGGTTTACCTAAGCTTAGGCCCACTTTTGTATCTATAAATAGAAGGATAGGCAATATAAGAAGTGTCGAATAATATATCTAAGTGATATAAGCTAAGTGCTAATAGATATTGTAAGTGATTTGTGCATGATTGTAAGAGGCTTGCGGAACTAAGTGCAAGTCATTGTAAGAAGTTGCGGAAGGCTTTGTGTTGTAGCACGAGGAAGAAGGATCTAGCGAGTTGTGCATATCATCTGTCCTATGCGAAGAAGGGTTTTTGGTGTCTCTGTGTTGTAATTGATTGAGGATGCTAATAAAGAAGAAGAGTTGGTGGACGTAGCCCTAGGGTGGGGTTGAACCACGTAAATCTATGTGTTATGCTTTGTTCTTTGATTTGATGTGTTTATCCCTTATTTTGCTCAGTTCTTTGATATATTTAGACAGAACTACTTATGATTTGTGCTCCTTACATATGTGTGACTGTTAGATCTGACATGTATGAAGATGCTTAGTGTTGATCTACTGGATCTGGTCTGTTTTACCATTGCTAAGTGCTGAAATATCTTAGACCTAAGTGAATGATGCGATGCTCTATGCTTTCTGCAAAGTATAATAAGGGTTGAATATAGATGAATGACCGGTGCTAAGTGATGTGTAAGCGATATAATCATAGATTTGTGTCCCATCTAAGGTTGCAGACACCTGAGTCTTGCAACCACCCCTGCCTCTACCTCGGATGAGACTTCATCTGCTTCGCAGGTGTTGTTGAAAGGGTCGGTAGTTAGGGTTTTGTTGGTGTGTTGTTGTAGCGTTGAACCCTAGGTCTGGCCCTATTCCAACAAATGGTTCTGTTGCCGGGACCTGAAACTGTGATTGTTGGGAACTAAAGAATAAGTATCTTTGTGAAAAGATTCGATCTAAAACCGTGGAAGCTCTTTGCATAGATCTGTTGCCCTAGTGCACAACATCCTACTTGAACTGTGAAGCTTTGTGCCAAGAAAGAAAGGTCAGATCTGCAAGAAAAAAGGTTGATACTAAAGAAAAGAAGCAAGATCTGAATGCTTTGTGCTCTAAGGAAGGTAAAAGTGGAATTTTATGAAGAAAATAGGTAAGATCTGTAAGCTCTGTGCTCTGATAAAGGTAAGAAAAGTTAAAAAGTTCTAGATTTGAAAGCTTTGTTCTCTGTAGAAGTAAGATAAGTGAAAAATTTTGTTTCTATAGTATGGATCTAGGTATGTTTGATAGATTTTGTCCTAGCTTAAAAACTAGGGCACTGTTAGATGAAACAAAGTTTGATATGAGTAGATTTGATAAGAATGGTGAAAGATATATTATACCTATGCATAGAAAGAATTTTTGGACTAACAAATGGATGCAGGATCCTAGAAAGAATTTTTTGCAGGTTAAATCCTATGATCCTAGTGCGTAGTATAGAAGAAGTTGGGGATCATTTAAAATAAAGAGAGGATTGACCCTCTGTTACAGTTGCAGAAAACCAGGACATCTGGCTAAGGAATTCCCTCGTAGAAGACCTAGTTGTCTCTGTTGCAAAGATATGGACCATGAAGTATTGGATTTCCCTAGAATGATTGCTAAGATTGAAAGAATGAATCTGAGTCAAGGAAACCCTAAGGTAGATCCATAAATAGTAGAACCCGGAAGGAATCAGAGAAGGTATTACTACAGATGAAAGACACCTTGAATAATCATCGACATGTTAGGTTATCAGAGATCTTTAAAGAAAAGGAATGCATTAAAGTAAGAATAGTGGACTTCGACATTGACTGTGTTCTGGATGAGGAAACTCAGGGGAATATCATGACAGAGAGAACTTGGGAAGTTATAGGGAGGCCTACTATGATTCCTTCATTAGGAGGAATAAGACTATTCAGAGGTAAATTGGTAAACCTATGTGGAAAGCTCACTCGGATATCTATGAATGCCAATGGAACTTCGACTGAAGAAGATTTTGAGATTATTAAATTTATTGAGGGAAATGCCCCATTTACCATGTTAATGGGAAAGCCTTGGATTGATAAACATCAAGCTAGACGAAAGGAAGAAGAAGAAGAAGTTTTGGAACAATAGAAACATGAGTTAAACGATTTCATGGCTAGAAGGATCGCACAGTTGATTGAGGAACAAGAGAAAAGATCGAAGCTACTTAACACTAGAAACCCAAATGTCGAAGCTATAAGAACATCTGAGAACTCACGGACGACTGAAGTACCTACCCCAGAGAAAGAAGAGGTGTTACACCTGAATCATAGGAGAGAATTTCAACAGCACGAAGTGACTATGTCCAAAGAAAATAACAATCAGAATGGAAAAAGAACCACCAAGACAAAGCTCACTGGAAAAAAGGCTAGAAAGATGAGTAAGAAGAGGGATAATATTAAAAATTTACAGCCAGTTCCAGAGGAAACCTCGCAGAAATAAAATTTGCAAAATTGGAGCTTCGTCGGGATATCAAAGCAACGACATAAGGCACTTCGCCATGGAGAAGAAATATAGTTGTTGGGACCGATATATCCATTCAATTTCCACCCCAAATGGAAGGAAAAGCAATAAAGGTTCACCATCAGACCATTGGACCGCACCATAACGGATAGAACAAGTGTTAATGGAAGATTCATACCCATTGTAAGCAGACCATTGTAAAATTTCTTATTTATTCCATCACGCCATGCACCGAGAACACTTTTGTCAACTGAGAATTTGCACCTACGGATTAATTTTTCACAGTGATCATCGTCGAGTTTCCATATCTGTTATTGTAGTATCTGAATTAATCCTGAACCCGATCTAGTTAACCCCGATCTTGCATGTCAGACGAGTGTTATCTACAGGTGTGAAAGCTTCATCTACGAGAAACGTACAAGCATATCCCTCCACTTCTCGAGCCGGACCATCTCGACAGGTCGATGAAAAGAGAACTAAACATAAGGATGATCTTGCAAACGCTAAATTGATCCCAAGCATCCTACCTACCTACATTCCACCACTGAGAGGTGCAATTAATCGAGATAGTGTGGCCAAAGACTATGAGTACCCTTTAGTCACGATGTACCTACCCAAAGGGATATGTGCAGTTCACGCAGATCAAGACAAGATTGCAGCGTTGAAGTTTAGTGACTTCAACCTCGGTGACAGGAAGGTATACAACATGTTCGCTCCATACAAGTACCTAACAAAGACAAAAAGAAAGAATTCGAAGATTGTCCCTCAGGAATGGACCCATAACCTTGCGCAGTCCACATTGTTAAATGTGATGAAGATCCTGCACTTTGGCAGACACCAGGAAGTGAACACATGCGTCAAGTTATTGTTATCAAGTTACCATGGAGGATACTTGTGGTTGAACCATCACATCATTGTGGATCCGACACTGATCCATCAGATCACCGGGCTTAGCATGCAAGGCTCTGACCCACAGGATTTTTATCCTTGAAAAACCATGGACAGAGAATTAGCACAGAAGATTAAAGAAATGTTTGGTGATGTTGAGGAAGGAACGTGAGGCTACAACGTAGCCTCTATCCAGAATGACACAGTGTGCCTAGCCTATCAACTAATTGCTGGGAAATTATTTCACAAGAACTGGCCCACCCAAGTGACTGAATTCGTAGTCGACCTCGAGATAAAGGAATTGGTAAACAGATCACTTTTCTCTATGACGGTCATTGAATTCCAGACAGAAGAATGGGTTCCACAACAGGTGGCACAACTGGAAGGAGTGATCTAGCATCTTCAATAGCGCATCGCAGATATGGAACTTCGTACTGTGCTCGAGACCCCTCAAGATATAAGAGGCCTAAGAGAGGTAGATGTCCGCAACAAATTTGGTAGATTGAAATCCCTTGCCTTGGAATGCAAGCAACTGGCTTCCAGGAGCACTCAGAAATATGAAAACCTCATAGAGAACCCAGAGTTACAAGCACTCGAGTCCAAGAATAAAAAAATCATGTAGATATGTTACAAGCGTAGTTGAAGGCCTTGTCACCAGTCGAAAGAATGAAGAGGTTTCAAGAGAAACTGCACCTCCCAGAATCAGAGCCACATGATCCAAAGTAAAGTGATGGAAGTCTCTCAATGACTTCAATCGGTGCAAGAGAAGGCATGCCAACTGTTCACTGAAGTTGAGATCCAAGGATCAAATCTTGAACAGGTTTTCATCACCACAGAACAATGCCTACAAGGACTAGTAAACGACGCAGTGATCCAGAAGTTCACTAAGCAAGAGGTCGTACTAATGCAGCAGGTCGAAGCAGCTCGAGCCAAGATCAAGGCATTTGAGGTAGAACTAATCAGACCAGAGTGAATCGGGACGAGTCACAGGTGAATGTTGGGGGCCTGTTTTCCCTTGACCAAGTTTTGGGATAATCTTGGTCATGTTGACCTATTTTGGGACTTCGATATCCAGTCAAAGAAGGAGTGCAAGATGGAGCGGAGATCAAGGGATCTCGGTGCACTTTTGAGTCCTTTTTGGTTTTTTGGGATTATGTAATGGGAAAGGGATGTCGGCCCATGGGTTTACCCACGCTTAGGCCCACTTTTGAATGTATAAATAGAAGGATAAGTAATATAAGAAGTGTCGAATAATATATCTAAGTGATATAAATAAATGATAATAGATATTGTAAGTTCTTTGTGCATCACTGTAAAAGGCTTGCAGAGCTAAGTGTACGTCATTGTAAGAAGTTGCAGAAGGCTTTGTGTTGTAGCACGAGGAATAATGATCTAGCGAGCTACGTAGATCTTCTATCCTATGCGAAGAAGGGTTTTTGGTGGCTCTGTGTTGTTCACCCCCAGGGTGGGGGTGAACCACGTAAATATGTGTGTTATGCTTTGTGCTTTGATTTGATGTGTTTATCCCTTATTTTTCTAAGTGTTTGATATATTTAGACAGAACTACTTATGCTTTGTGATCCTTACATGTGTGTGAATGTTTTATTTGACATGTTTTAATATGCTTAGTCTTGATCTACCAGATCTGGTCTTTTCTACCATTTCTAAGTGTTGAAATACCTTATACCTAAGTGAATGTTGTGATGCTTTGTGCTTTCTACGAAGTATAATAAGGATTGAATATAGATGAATGACCAGTGATAAGTTCTTTGTAAGTGATATAATGACAGATCTGTATCCCAGCTAAGGTTGCAGACACGTGAGTCTTGCAACCACCCCTACCTCTACCTCAGGTGAGACTTCATATGCTTCGCAGGGGTTGTCGAAAGGGTCAGTAGTTAGGGTTTTGTTGGTGCGCTATTGTAGCATTGAACCCCGTGTATTCCCCTATACCAACAGATAACTTGAAAACAATAATGACAGGATATGAAGATGGGAAGTTACTAAGAATGAATGGGAAAGTCATCCAAATAAATGAAGAGGTTACAGAAACAGTGAATTCCAAAATGTCTTCATTTCGATTATGGGATTTTCGATTTGGTCACGTAAACTTTGATAGTCTCTTGAAACTTAAGTCCCAAGATTTGGTACAGGGTTTTCCCACTTTCAATAAAGAAAATTCCAAGTGTGAAGCTTGTATTTTTGGCAAGCAAAAGTGATAAGCTTTTCCAACCAGCTCATGGCAAGCAACAAAGTATTTGGAGTTGATTCACAGTGATATATGTGGTACAATGGAATAGTCTTTCAGTGGATGTCGATACTTTATATTGTTCATTGATGACTACACTAGAATGACATGGGTGTACTTCTTAAATGCAAAGTCTAAATATTTTGAAAAGTTTGTAAATTTTCAACACATGGTTGAAAATGAAACTAGAGACAAGGTTGCTTCTTTGAGAACTGATAATGGAGGCAAATTCGCTTCAACTGAATTCAATGATTATTGTCGAAACAATGGAATTAAGAGGAAACTAAAAAATTACTATACTCCATAGAAGAATGGAGTTACTGAAAGGATGAATAGAACTCTCATGGGAATGTCAAGATCTATGATGTAGTTTAAAGGGTTGAGAAAAAAATATTTGGCTGAAGCAATCCATATTGCAGTTTATCTCAGAAACCGATCACCTACATCGGCTTTAGATGGAAAAACACCTTATGAAGCTTGGTATGTTTTAAACCCAAGGTAGATTATGTTAGGGTTTTTGTCTCAACATGTTATTCTTTAGTTCCTAAGGAAAAGAGGACTAAATTAGAAAACCAAAGTATGAAGTGTACCTTCATTGGATACTCTGATGAAAAGAAAGGATATAGATTGATTTCAGATGGAAAATTCATTGTCAGTGGAGATGTATTTTTTTATGAAACTAAAATTAATAGTTTAGATGAGATTAATCACATCCTTAGTCATTTAGAGAAGAAAAACACTAAGGGTAAAGGTAATTTAAACAAGTCAAAGAAAACATTTTGGTTTGAAACAAACTTTGTTTCTCTAGAAGACATCTCTTTATCTAAAAGTTCTTCTGATTCATCTACTAATGAAACTTCAAAAGACTCTTTTGATAAAAAATATTCAAAAATATCTTCTCCAACCTCAGATATTTCAGATGAAAGAAGAGCCTCATTTTTTGAAAATCCTCTTTTCAATAATAATGGTGATTCAAATCCTCAATCCCCTCAACACAAGAAGCCAAAGTGGGCCGAACAAATTCTCAAACATGTTCATTTAGATGAAATGAACAAAATAGTAACTAGGGGATCTTCAAGAGCAGAAGCAATTTTTTCTCATGCTTCCACTGAACCTAGTTCTTTTGTTGAAGCAACTAGACATAAAGAATGGCAGGAAGTGATGATTAATGAATATGATTCAGTACCTACAAATGGGACTTGGAACTTAGTTTATTATCCACATGATGTTAATCCCATCATTTGTAAATGGATTTATCGAGTAAAGTACATGCCTAATGGTAAAATTGACAAGTACAAATCAAGACTTGTTGCTAAAGGTTTTGCTCAATGGGAAGGAATTGATTATGAAGAAATTTTTTAACCCATAACTAAATGGAATACTATCAGAATGGTTATCAATTTGGTTGCACATAATGGTTGGAAATTACATCAAATGGATGTCAAAAGTGCCTTCCTGAATGGTGATCTAAAGGAAGATATTTTCATGACTCAACCACAAGGATTTGAAGCTAAAGGAAAAGAACATAAAGTTTGCAAACTTGTGAAGGATTTATATGGCTTGAAACAAGCTCCTTGAGCTTGGTATTCAAAAATGGATGAGTACCTACGAAAGGTAGGTTTTCAACGAAGTGAATCAGATGATACATTGTATTTTTGAATGCAAGATAATCACATGGTGATACTTGTACTATATGTTGATGACTTAATCATAACAAGAAATAATGAAGCTCACATCAAACAGGTTAAGGAAGAATTTAAAGCAGGGTTCAAAATGATTGATTTAGGGACACTTCATTATTATATTGGAGTTGAAGTATCTCAACATCCTAACCAAATATTCCTTAGTCAAACTAAGTATGCCACTGATTTGTTAAATAAATTTGGCATGAAAGATTGTAAACATTCTCTTACCCCCATGGAGCATAAATTGAAACTTTTAAAATTTGAAGGGGGGGAATTGATAAACAGTACAAAGTACGGTCAATTGGTTGGAAGTCTCATTTATTTGACAAATGCTCGACCATATTTGTCATATCCAGTCAGTATACTTTCAAGGTTTATGTAGGAACCAAGGGAAAGCCACTGGAATTCAGCAAAAAGGGTACTAAGATACATTCAAGGTACAAAAATTTTTGGTCTTTTGTACAAAAAGGAACAAAAATTTTACGCTTGTTGCATATTCAGATGTTGGTTTTGCAGGTGACATTGATGATAGAAAACCCACTTCAGGTTATTTAATGAATATGGGTTCGTAATTGTAAAAATAAGACAACAATTGCCAATTCTTTAGTAGAGGCAGAGTGCATATCATCTTGGGAAGCAACATGTGAGATTGTATGGCTATGCAGAATTTTACAGGATCTTGGTGAAAATCAGAAATCACCTACTACCTTATTGATCGACAGTCAATCATCAATAAAAATGGCCAAGAATCCAGTATTTCATTCAAAGACTAAACATTTTGACACCAAGTACCACTTCATCAGATTGCTCATCATCAAAGACATCATCAAGCCTCAATTTTGTCCATCTGAAGATCAAACTTCAAATATTTGTACCAAACCTCTTGGTAGAATAAAGTTCACTGAGTTCATAAATGAACTTGGTATTTGTAAAAATGAACTTTTGGATTAAAGGGGGGATTGTTAGCATCATGCACCCCAAATGTAGATTGTATGTAAAAGTTTTACCCTCGGGAAGTTGACGTACCAACTGACCACCTCACGGCCTGCAATACTTTTGTTGTTTCATCTTCCAGGGTTAGGGTTTTGATGTTTAGGTATTTTACCTCTTTGTCTTTTAGGATTCATGATAAAAGGCCCTTTTTGGACTCTTTTTAATGAGATTGTTTTGAATGAGCATCTCTCTCTCTCTCTCTCTCTCTCTCTCTCTCTCTCTCTCTCTCTTCAGAGATAAGCTACCACCATTCTAGTCAATTTGTGCTCTACAATATTCTGTTATTTTCATTCATTAATAGAAGTTGGTTTTCACTATATTGTCACATTGTCTGTTATATTTATGTATGTGTTTCATTTCATTCCATATATGACCTAGATAAAATATAGATGGAAATATAGCCATGGAAAAGTAAATAAGTAGAACCAAAAGTGAGAAATAAAAATATTAAGATAACCTTTATTGATATTTAGACCTAGATGCATTTTTCACTAGTGTCTTCGAGGGGGCAACCTCCAACATGGGAAAAGCTACTAATACAATAATATTCATTTGACAACTGACTACATACCTTCTAATACAATATATAGTTTCTTATTGACCAAAACCCTAGCCACCTAATGGACCTCCATTAATGAGGCCTCAACCACTAACTAGTGGACCTTCTTTAATGAGGCCAATTACAATTATTGATTTCACACTCCACTACCTCATAGGGACTTATTTAATAGAGATTCCACTCAATACATTAAGTAACAATCTATTCCATTAACTAGGGGAGTTAGGGTGGGACCCTAACACTAATCCTAAGTGCCATTTAAGTTGGGAGTTTAGGGTAGGACCCTAACAATTGTCCTAAATGGAAGGATGTGTTGGTTGTGGAGCCTGATTATCTTCCCATTTCAGATGTTTATTTTAGCCGTGCTTGGACCCCATTCCCTAAAGGGGGGGTGTGGGGGGTATTTCCCCCCACAACTGTCGCCAGGGGGGTCGAGGGGGGGTAGCGATAATTTTTGAAGACCCGCCCCCCAAGTGGGGGATTCATGGTGTTGTGAGTGGGAAATCCCCCTACGGACTGGCACTTAAGGTTTAATCATGCATGCAGAAAAGACCTAAAGATTCCTACTTTCTACCGTCATCCTGTACCTAATCCCCATTATTCTTAAGCAAATACGTAGTTAAGAAGATCAAGTGAGCATACCTTATTTCATGCATTTGATATCGATCCTTCTTCACGCTTGATCGCTCTTTGACTGCAACTCTCCTCCCAAGGCTGACCTGCATTCACACAAGACAAACAAAGAAATCCACATGCATTTGATCTACAGATTAATGGGTTAGATATTCAATCAACATGTATGCAATAAACCATGAAAACCTCATATGGTGGGACGGTAAAAGTACTTCTTTATTATTAACTTCAACAAATCAACTTACAATGATGAAGTTGGCCACTGCTCCACAAACTTGGTCCTGGGCTCCTCTTCAACTGTCCTCCAACTTCTTTTCTCTATACTTCTCTTTGCACAAGGATGGCTAAAGGTTGGGACAAAGGGAATGCGCAAACGGGTATAGTTTCTTTACTATGATTCTCCTCTTCCAAATGGGACCCCTAACCCTTCTTTTATAGGCTAGAAGAAGCTAGGTATTTGGTCGAACTTCCGTCCATGCATGGTCAAAAGGTTTAGTTAACTTACCCAAAGCTGTGTGTTCCATTAGAAACTTTCTTTTTTTTTGTGATTTTGTAGGTACATGTGGGTTGTCTTGGGTTAGCTAGCATGTACACGCATGCAATAATGGAGCAGGGTGCGTGGGCCTTTATAAAAGAGGTTTTTAAGAAGAGTTTCTCAGCAGTGTTTTGGCAAAGAAGGAATCTGATATCACCTTATGCTAGGTAAGCATGTCTGGTGCAAATTAGGGTTATAAATGATGACCCCTAATGTGTGAGGTCAGAAGAGCATCTGATGGCCAAAATACATTAACAATCTTCACCGATGTGTCGAACAAGTGAGACTAGGGACTAGAAATCGAGAGGTGTCATCTGCAAAATAATAATTGTCTCACCGAGGTAGGCATACCCATGCTCGGTATAAAAAAAAATCATGGATACCAATCAAATACACTGTAGATCCATGTCATATCACTATATAAAGTGTAGCCGCGAACAATACACAATGGAGCTACATCTCGAAATAAAAAAGATATACGTGTAGAGTATCCATCTTCTTAGAAGCTGATAAGGCCTAATGGTTGGAGATGAGGTCTTCAGAGCTCGAGCAACAACTTCAAAATCTTCAAAAATCGGGTAGGAGTGTAATATGAGTGTACAACTTCACTACCCAGAGGTCTTCAATGGCTTGTCAGTCATGGACTAGAGAATCTTGATGATCAGACTGAAGGCTTCATTTATTTCGATCAAAGACTTGATTGGACGTTCAGGATGGTCGGGCATGAGGGAAAGAGACAAACTACAGAGGGGTCGACTCAGGCTTGGTAAAAACTTCCCTTGGACAGTAGCATGAAAAATGATGAGACTCAAGCAACATGGCATTAACATAAGTTTACGAGGCAGGAGGCAACACAAACTCTCCATATGTTTGGAAGAATAACCAAACAGAGGAGGACACAACTCTATGTAGTGAGAACAACTTCCTAAGGTCGGATTAAATCCTAGAGTTTGACGAACAAGCGAACATATGTGATTTATCCAAGGGTGACTCATTATGTTTCCAATAAAGAAAATACTTTTCCCTTCCTCTTTTTGGGGTATATTTGATTTTTTTTGTCTTTTTCAATAATTTTGGAAAAAGAATAAAATAATGTTACGTTACAAAGGAGGAATGAGTGTTGCAAACATACAAGTTCAAGGCATAGGGACAACACTGATGTTCAAAGTAAGGACACTTGGGAAAAATCCTCTAGGGGCCAAAGGTGTCAAGATGCAGAGGCAAAGTGCTATAGGGCTTGCGTATAAGGCATGCTTTAGATGGTTCAGTTGAGAGAAACATAGAGCCAACATTAGGCCAAAGACGTGGGTATGAAAAGGTGATTAATATAACACACAATGGTAACGTCCTTCGGTGTGAATTTAACGAGCCCAGAGAAGGTAAGCTCGACAATTTTTCATATTTAGAGAGCATGAAAAAACGTAAAAGGAGACTCCACTGGGGTACCTTTTTCGAAGGTAGTCTAGTCGGTTCGAAAAAGGGGTAAACTAGCATCGAAAAGACGTCTATTCAAAACCATTTTAATGAGTGTGATAAAGACAAGATCACTCGACCATTTTTTCATTTCTAAGGAGTCTGAAAAAAGCTTAACTATGGACTCCGTCAGGAATGTTCTTTTGGACCATTTTAATGAGTGTGAAAGAATACGGTCACTCAACGATCTTTTCAATTTTAGGGAGTCTGAAAAGAGCTTAACTATGGACTCTGTGGGGGTTCATTTTTTGTACATTTAGTCCCTCAGGCCCGAAAAAAGGTTAAAATGATACCTAAGAGTACTCTTCTAGAGAACTGAAGTTCCTTAGAGTATACCTTTGTTTGTACAGTTGACCATCCAGACTGAAAAATGGATAAACTACCGTCGGATAGACGTGACTTCAAATTTCAGTTTAACGAGCGTGAAAGGCCACAAGATCGCTCGACAATAATTTCATGTTTAGAGGGTATGAAAAGGGCTTAAAAGAAGACCCGTTATGTTTTTTGGGAGTCCCGAGGGTGAGGTCAAGAGTGAAAAGGAATCATGCAAATGAGGCTCAAACTCGTAATCAGGAAAAAAAAAAGGACTCTCGAGCCTACATTCACTAGTGATAGCATGAACGCCACAATGCAACCAGGATCTACCTAGGGCATCCATGTTCTAGTAATCTCTACCACCCAATCGCGACACTTCTAAAGCAGCAATGATGGTTCTGTGTCGCAACCTGATGGGATCGATCCTATGGCAAAGGGATAAAGACAACGAGATACAAAAGTCAGGGTGGAAACCTAACCGATATGATCAATTTGATCATCTGAGGTTTTTCCCATGGACTGTCAAAAGTGACCCAAAACTCCAAACAATAAGTCTTGATACCCGATCATAACCTTCCAATGCAACTCTTGAATCACTCTAAATGGTTTTCAATTTAAATAAAATGATAAGGGGGGCCAAAAAAATGACAAAAAGGGGCCAAAATGTCTATAAATAGAAGTTGGCAGCTCATTATCACCATTGCAGATTTGGAAATTGACTCTGGAGCAAAAATCCCCCTTTGATAAAAGTGGTGATTCTGGGAGCTACAGTGGACGAAACGACCATTCGTTTGGACCAAGTAAGTATAAACTCTCTCTTCTTGCAATTTAAATCTCTATTTATGTTTTTGGTTTCAATTTTTGGAGGGGCGTCGACCTTCAAAAGGTCGGACCTAGTTCCACATGGGCTGTATTATAATAGGCTGCGTGTACATTTGGCTAGAGGAAAAACTGTGCACGTGTACACGCGACTGTCATCATTACAGCCCGCGTGGACCCCCTTAATAATGAAATTTTAAAAAAAAAAACAAGGGTTAACCCTCCTGAACTTGGTGTTTTGCAGGATGTATGTTCACAAGAGGGAAAGAGAGCATGAGGAGGTTAGTGAGTTGGTCGGGGAAGACCCCAATGTTGTGGCTACCTTAATGCAATGTGGGTTGCTCAAGTTCTTCCTATGTCCTTTTATGCGGGCACAACCTAGGCTATTGAATGCCTTGGTTGATTATTGGCATCCCGACGCAAAGGCCTTTATGTTATAGGGTCAGTCACTGGTGCCCACGACAGAGGAAATATATTTTTTGACTGGCCTCTCCAAGAGAGGGAAACCAGTCAACTTCCAGACATTTCCTTTGGGGCCTCGTAACATATCGGAATCGATAAGACTTTACTGTGAGGCTGGTACAAACCGATCGAGCTCACAGGTGCCCATAAGAAAGATCATAGACTTATCACTACAGGCGATTGTGTTGTTTATTGGGCAGATGACTAGTTCTACAGCTCTACATCAGGCATCCCGTGCACAGATGAACTGTGCGGTCCAGTGCTTAAATGCACAAATATTTGACTAAAGCACTACACTGTTAGATTGTATGAAGATGAAGCTAACAGATTGTCGGTCACGGATGCAGAGGAACTTCGGGTTCATAATGATTCTATGCTCTTTATTCTTTGAAAGAGTTTCGAGCTTCAGTCCTCAAGTGGTGGTATGAGGACATCAGGCCTCTCTTCCTGCAGTTTGCAGATGGGCAGTGTTAGTGCCATGACAGGGTGGTGGAAGGACCAATGATTCCTTTGATGATTATTTCTTCACTTGGTTGTCATGATAGATCCCAGTCATAGAGGATTACCCTTATGCTGGGATTGATTTCTCGAGAGATCCTGAGATACCAGTACCTCCTGGTGAGGAGCGAGGAGAGATGGGTAAGTTTTCATCATTGTTTTGTTTTTTGTTTCTTTTTTGTGAAACAAATGTGATTTTTATGTTTTTTTTTTTATATATATCACTTTTTTTATACCAAAGTATTTGAAGGATATGTGTCTATTGTGTGCAGATGTGGGACCAGTGCGACCTGCTAATTATGTGAGGAACAGGCGTCGTCCTCAGCCAGGGGCCGTACCTACCGTCGTAGGGGGACCACCAGCAGCAGGAGAGCTTCCAGTCGGTGAGGCTGAGAGGGTTTTGAGACAAGTCGAGCGAAACTTTACCTCGCTCACCCGCACAGTCCCTATGGCAGAGATTGAGGATTTTCCACCATCTATGCAGCCTCATGTAGTGGGGGCACCACGAACGTGGGTCCGATTATTTCGGCGTTTGGCATGTTTTGTTGATTATTACAACAGGGCCCACAGGCCCTAATCTTAGTTAGTCTATACTTTTCACGTGCTGAGAGCACTACTTATATATATTTTTTGAGGGCATAAGCCCCATGACTTGTTACTGGTCATACTTTTGAGGCGCTTGCATCCACCTATGTACTCTTATGATTATGATATTATATATGGATTTGTATGTCTTTTTGTGTCTTATGGATCATATTTGCCTTTAAAAATGTATTTACATGTTTATGTGTATGTCTTTTTATATGTGAGCAAGATGCCAATCTAAAAATTGATTAGCTAGAGTATCTGTAATTTGGTTTAATCTCCTAGGAACATGAAAATATGTAATATAATCAAATCTTTGTTCTAAGAGACGTACCCTAAAGAATCGTCAATGTAAAGTCGGATCATGAACACGGTAGACTCTATTTAACTGAGACACAACCAACTGAGCGTCTAAATAGACCCGGAGATGAGAGATACCAAATGACAGGGCATCACGAAGCAACTCAATAATTGCACTGTACTCGGCGACATTGTTTGTGGTGTCACCTAAGCATATACCTCCGGAATATAATAACTGGCCTCGAGGTGTAAAAATTACCCAAGCTGCGGAAGCAAGCCTTCGAGTGTGTCGGATAGAACCATCTGCGTATCCAATGAACACCTCGGCTTCACTTGACATCTGTCACAGTGACGAAAGATAACATAAAAAAACACGTCCATAAAACTAAAAGAAACTAGAAAGTAATAATACAAAGACTATACATATGTTACAAAAAGTTACCCAAGGTGACCTGCCTATGAGTAATACTTCTTGAGGTAGAGCCCATTTCTAGGCTCCGCCAAAGCATTTCCCTCAAAGTCAACTAGACGATAAGCGCCCTTTTTTAAAACCTCTTTTATGATGAAAGGTCTAAAGCACATGGGTTTGAATTTTCCTGCCCCTAGGGAGCCCTTATCTTGGTCATAGACCAGGACAAGGTCACCTTCAGAGAAAATCTGAAGACGAACGGACCGATCATACTGACACTTGACTTTATGTTTGTGAGCCTCATTTGCCAGGGTCGCATCACGATGCTACTCATTGATCTGCTCAAGATATAATAACCGTTCTTAAAGTGGAGAAGTGTCTGGCAATAATTGTACTGCCAACTTTAGGGACAAGATCTAAAATTCGATAGGCAAGACTGCTTCCAGCCCGTAAACGAGTTGAAAAGGTGTGAAACTAATTGCAGTCTTAATAGACGTTTGGTAATCCCATAATGCCGAGTATAACATCAAATGCCAATTTGACTTGGCTGAGTTGATCGTTCGTTGTAGGATGGTCTTAAGATATCTATTTACAACTTCCACCTGACCATTTTCTTGGGGGTAGTAGGGTGACGAATGTTCTTACCGCAACCCAATCTTTGATGTTAACTCGGTCATCATCTAGTTCTAAAATTGACTTCCATGGTCAGTGACAATCTCTCTCGGGACGTCGAACCTTGCTATTATCTGGTTGAATAAAAAGAGAGCCGCAGTCTCTCCATCATCTTGAAATGTTGGCATAGCTTCGACCCACTTCATGAAGTAGTCTACAGCGACAATGATATAACGGTTCCCCCTTGCTAAAGGAGGGTTGCATGTAGTGTAATAAATCCCCCACTTGGTGAAGGGACCAACTGTGATGATAGGAAACATGGGAGCGGGATGTACCCTCATCTTCCAAGAGAAGATTTGACATGGGTGGCACTTCTTTACCGACTCGATACAATCTTTGATTAGTGTCGGCCAGAAGTAACCTGCTCGTAAAATATTTTGGGTTGTTGCCAACCCAGAAAAATGACCTCCACATGCTCCGCTATGTAAATTGTTAAGCACGGTAAATGCTTCTTCGTGAGTGAGACATCGGCGCAGGATGCAGTCTACACCTCTTCAATACAACGTATCATCAAGTATGAGATAATTCTTAGCCTGATGGTGTATACGGAGACGCTCATCACGAGAAGCAGAGGTGGGGCACTTCAAAGTATGGATATAGATAAGTATATCTATGTACCAGGGATCCAAAGATGTGATCAAAAACATATCTCCTCAGATAGGCGACTCTTCAGGCACAACATCACCTGACTCAACTGAAAGTTATGAAATAAGTTCTGCGAAGACTAGTGACTTTTTGGATTTCGCTGAAACGAAATCTAAGTCAAACTCCTGGAGGACAACTATCCATCTACTGATATTTCTGCCTATTACCCATTGTGTCAACATGTACTGGAATGGGTTCACAACGAAAATGACAGTGGTCTTGTGAAACAGAACATAATGACAGAACCGTTGAATAGCATGGACTGTTGCTAATGCAATTTTTTTGATATGAGAATAATTGAGTTACAGTCCGACTAGGCCTCGAATCAGGTAATAGATCACATATTCTGAGAACAAATCATCTTCTTGAACTAAGACCATGTCAATGGTTGACTCTGCTGCAGCCAGGTATAAAAAGAAATCTTTGTTATAGTTAGGTGGCCGAAGTAGAGGGGCAGTGGTGAGGGCATGTTTCAACGCTTCGAAAGAGCATTGAGCAACATCGTCCCAATAAAAAGGAACGTCTTTCTTCAGTAAGCGCATAAATCCCAACGTCTTAAAATTTTTTCCTTTCCTTGTAGACTCTGAATTTGAAGGATTGTGCATGGGGGAGGCAACTGAATTATTTCCTCAACCTTGAGAGGATCGACCATGATCCCCGTTGTTAACACTATGAAACCTAACAAACGTTCTGATGTTACGCAAAAGCTGCACTTGTTTGGATTCAAGCGAATCCGGAAGTAGCGACATCGCTCAAAGATAATTCGGAGGTGTGTTGGATGATCCGTTCTCTTGCGAGATCGAGATGCTAAATCATCTAAATAGGCCTCGACTATATGCTTGAGATCATGGAAAGAAAAACACATGGCCCGCTGAAAGGTCGCGCTAGAATTTTTTAGGCCAAAGGGAATCTTACGATACATGAATGTACCCCATGGACAAATGAATGTCGTTTTGTGTTGGTATTTGGGTTTGATTTGTATTTGATTATATCCCGAAAAACCGTCCATGAAAGAGAGGGCCTCGCAACCTGCACATTCATCAATTATCTGGTCGATGAATGGTGTGGGAAAATTATCTTTTGGACAGGCCTTGTTCAAATAATGGAAGTTTGTACATACACGAATCGTGCCCTGTTTCTTATTGACCGGAACAGGATTTGACACCCATTGGGTCAAATGGATAGGATAGATAAAATCGGCTTTTAGTAGTTTCTCAACTTCAACCTTAATGGTTCTTGCTTTCCTGGGATTAACTGGATGAAGCTTCTGCCGAACAGACTTGGCATCTGGATAAGTTGTGATTTCATGTTCGACTATTTTTGGATCGATGCCTGGAATTTCCTCATAAGACCAGGAAAAAACGTTGCAGAATTCTTTAAATAGATCGGTGTAGATTTGAATCTCTCTGGGGGAGAAGTCAACTCCAACGAAAACATTGTCCATGATGCCAGGGGTTCTGGAGATATTGATCGGTATGGTTTCAGTGATGGTTTCCATATTACCCTTGGCATAAACCACGTGTGTAGCTAAAGGATTAATAGGACAAGACCTATATCCAGTCATAGTCAAGGTGAATTCTCCAGCTTCGATTTTGTTTAACTCTAGGAGGAAGTATGATCTGTGATGGAGATCATCCTAGGTTTTGTCTGGACTAGTCATTGCTTCAATTACTTCTTCGTCAAAGGGAAAGACTAATTCTAATGAATCAGTGTCAGCGAGAGAACCTTGATCCCAAATAGGCTCTAGAGGCAAATCTAACTCTTGTGCAGGAGTTGGATCTTTGTTGGCCGAAGCTTGTTGGACTAAAGAGTATGCTACTTCAGTTGTAGACAAGGGCATGGACATGCTCGGGTTCCCTGTCCCATCCATTGTGGTCGATGGGGAAGGAAGTATCCACGGATATTTGAAGTAAGCCGCGCGAAACGACGAAACTTGGAAAATCTCAACCTTATGGTTGTCGGATATGAACTTGACATCGCCTTGAGGGGGTGGGTAATCGAAGGTACCCATCAAATATGGGCACAAACCAACCCCTATGTTGACTACTCCTGGTTGGGGATTATCAACCATCGGGACCGTGGATACCCCCAATGAAGGGTCAGTTCTGGAGAAAGATAGTTGATCAATGGTCACAATCTGGTCCTCGTGTGGAAACAACAAGACCCGGAAAACTGTAGCAACCACTACTTGCATGGCGTAAGTCCAACTCCTTCCTAACAAGAGATTGTAGTCGAGGGACACGTCCACTACTTCTACCTCGACGCACACGGTCTTCCATCCTAACTTCACAGGGAAAGAGGGAATGATACCATGTGGTCAGAACGAATGACAGTCGAAAGCAGTGAGAAGATTAGGTGATGGAGACAAAACGGGTTGGCCAATGGCCTTCCAACATGCCAATGATATAACGCATGTCGACGCACCCTCATCAACCACCGTGCGGAAAATATTATGAGTAAAATTTTTCGTGGGTTGAGCCACTACTATCTGAAATGCTACGTGGTAAGGCAGGCGAGGTTTTAAGTTGGTTGTATCCAACATGATTGTACCCGTATTACAAGTCTTAGTAGATCCTAAAGTGGCTAACAAAGCTTTCCTCTGGGAAGGGTAGCTTTGGAGGACCTCCAAAGAGGACATCACACAAGGGGTTTGATACAAATCCTCCACCACAGAATAGTTCTGGGCGACCCTTGCGTTTGGGTTGTGAGAATATTTTTTGAATGTGCCTTTTGGGATGCATGTCATTGTTTCTCCCAAAGTTTTCTCGATCTGGAGAGGAAGAGATGGGATTTCGGCTTCTTTTCCCTTCTCATAAGTGCTTGGTTTACTATAGTCATGTGCTCTAGTCAATATAAAAGCATCACCCTTCATCATATACACATTCATGAATGCAAGATTATTTGAAGACGGAGAGGGTCCTTGACTAACCCCTTCCGTGCTTGTAGAGGCTTGGGTTAGGTTTTGCCCATGCTTAAATGGATTGGTTAACATGACAAGCTATTGTTGTGTCACAAATGTTTGGGCCTCTGCAAGCCTAGGGCATTGGTGGGTTGGGTGGTCTTCTGTGCATAGGTTGCATGCATACCTCGCCTTTCATTTCTCAGTGTTTTCCCTGTCAGCATTATTAGTGGGTTTCTTATCCCCCTTACCCTTATTTTGTTGTTTTTTCTTTCCTTCAGGCTACTGGGTGGCCTTCGGATTTGTCGTTTGCACTGTGTGTACATCTGACGTTTTAGTAGGGGGAATAGCCAAAACAGTATTTTGGCTGGCCGCTATGTGTTGTATAGACAATTGATGCAATTTCTTTGTCAGTTGCTCAGCGGGCTTTGTTTGTGCTGAACCAACAATACCATCGGCATGTGGTCCAGCTCTTTGTTTGGTTTTATCAAGTATTGAGTGTGGCGCATCTGGAAAGATCTCGTATAATAAACAAGACTGAGAATAGATTAGCTCAATTTGTTGAGCTCTCATGATGGTGTATTCTTCGGAAAACACTCCCGACGTCGTGACATATTTGAATAACTGCAGGACCAAAGACTTTAGGAACCACTCGAGAAGGAATGCTGGTGGGATTGGCACCTTAATTAAACTCTTTCGACGTCTCCATTCTCGGATGTGATCAGAGATATGGTCCTCTTTTGTCTGTGAGAAATTGGCCAGCAATTTTGTGCCAGCGTCGTATCTCATAGGTAATTGGAAATGGTTTAGGAAATCCATTTCCAATTCTCCTAAGGAAGAGTATCTTGAGTGGTCGAGCTCAATGTATCATTTCACGACACTCCCGATGAGAGTACATTGAAACAATCGCAACTGTACGGAGTCATCTTTCAACGAGTTAGATGAGCACCAAAGATGGAAAGTGGTCACATGATCCCCTGCATATTCGTTAGGCTTGGCCTCGAATTTTGGTATGTCCGAAGGAAACTTCGTCGGCATAGGGGGCCAACGTGGATCATGATAGATATGGCCATTCAACAACCTCATCAAATCTGGAAAATGCAAGGTTTCTAGGAAAGGTAGTTTGGGTTGTTGGTGATAACCATGGAAAAAGGGACTTGGAGTTTGAATGGCACTAGGTTTCCAGGAAAAGTTTGATTGTTGGCCTGGGTTCTGGTAAAAATCATGTCCATGACCAGCATACAGATTCTGCATGTGAGGAGACATCATCGACTGATTCCCAAAATAGGACGTAGATGGTTGGGCATTCATTAAATTCGGAGGAATTTGGGAAGGGTTGCCCCATGCCGACACCATGGGGATAGGCATAGTACCTTGTCTAGGGTTCCATTGGTTGTGAAAATAATTACCCTAGATCAACATTCCTGATGAGGGAACTGATCCCTGCCAAGAATTCTAAGGTCCTGATGTGGAAGAAGTTCTTGGGTTTGCCCCCTATGCAGGAATAGTACTCTGCATAGGAATAGGTTGTTCGTAACCGGTATTGCCCCCAGTCAGGAAAGCAGCTGACAAGAAAGCGTTGTTACCAAACGCATCGAACAAAGAAAATGGTGTCGAACCTACTAGCATATTATGCCAAGGTGGTCCTTGACTCTCTACTTCAAATAAACTATGGTGTGTAGGTGGCCCGACGGATTGCTTGTGGGTGCCACCGAGCGGAGGGGACAAAGGATGTATATGACCTCCTGCATAAGGGAAAGCATTAAAAGGAGCTGAAGTGCCCCCCGATTGGCCTTGCAGAGGAGCATTAGAGCTCCTTGCCCCCAGAACTAAAGTCTGTGAAGTGGAGTAGGAAAGTACAAGACTTGTACCTAAGCTAGGTATCCCGTATGAGAACGGAGGGCCTGTCGCATGTGGCATGAAAGGGGATGTGGCCGCTGCCATAGGCAGGATTAGACCACTATGTGAGGTAGAGGCGGTTGAGACCATGGTGGCTCGTACTGGTGATGGTGGGTTAGGAGGTGGAAACTCTCCTGTGGTGACAACCGTAGTGGGAATTGAAGAATTCCCAGAAGGAGTGATAGCATTTGTTTCCATTGATGTGTACGAAACTATCTGGCACTCGTAAGGGTGAATTGGTACGATGATGGGTGCTGAACGATCAGTGGTTGGAGTTTTATATGGACCAAGATATTTCGCTGCAAATTCTAAAACGGTTGTTTCCTTCGGACGTTGGTCGAGTACAATTTCTTGTGACCCAATCGCTTCAAAAGACCCTTGTTGGTCTAGCTTTCGCCTTAGTGGTGGCGGAGGTGGCTCCAGTGTAACCGATGATAGGCTCAGAATCCTTCACAAATGACAGAGATCGTGATCCTCCATTATGTGAGAATATCAAAGACACCCTAGGGATTTCTATTCGTTCAAAAAACAACACACACTAAAAAGTCCCTTCAAGATAAAACAAGAAAACACTAAACTAGTTGGAAGAACAGTTACAACAACCAACACTAGAGAAAATTACCGGTGCAAGTGAAACTCGAACATGGAAGCACCCTCTGGGTATACTCTGCAAAGCGTGGCCCGATGTCTGTCCTAGGTACTGCGGTATACCCCCGCATTCACTTGTGTATGTCTCTAAAAAGATCAGCAACTAGGTTGCCAGTGCACGAACAGTCACCAGGCGGGTACAGTCGAAAGTCGGGTAGACCACAATGAACAGGGTATCGAGCCTGAAACCTGTTAAGGGTATCTAAGGCAAGTGGTCTGGAAGACAACTGAGGACCTCGAACGGATTCGAGACCCACTAAGCTCCATGGCAAATGCAATTGACGGAATCCCAAGACAAGCCCTTAATATGTGTTCTCCACTACGATTGGTCCAACTTTGGAGGGGTTATATCCACTACCTTTTAGGCACGTGACCTTGTGTTTAGCCCTTGTGTTAGAGGGGGATCCTGGATAACTTTCACGATAATGGACTTTGACAGTCCCTAACTCAAACTCCAATGTTTGATTTAATGGCCTTGAAGAGTTCCCTCTCCAACCTAATTCAAGGCCCTAACCCTAAACTAGTTGGTTGACCCTACAAACATAAAAAGTCTAATGAATTTTAGATTTAGCGTTAATTTTTATGGTTTGTCTTAAGTCAAATGATATGAAAGTGAAACTAGTGATGTTTGAAAGATGAAAGCAAAATGAACAGAAAGCTGGAAACAAAATACCTTCACTTAACTCAAAACTTAAACAACTTTTCGAATTTAATAATTTTCTAAGATATTTGAACAACAAACTCAAAGAAAGATTTCACTCGACTACGAGCTACTTATGATCTAAGTAAATCGTCAAGAACTTATGAAAGAAAATACTTTTCCCTGGTTACTAATGAAAAACAACACTTTTTAACCAAACAAAGAAATAAAAGATTTTGTTTTTTTATTTGAATTCTCACAAAGAAAAAAGGAAAAATATCAACAAGTAAAAACCAAGAAAACTTTTGGCCTAAGCACAGATCGATAAGAGTCACTTTAAAAATCACACACAAGAAAATTAAAAATAGAATCTCACACTTGTCTAAAAACCCTATAAAAGAAAATTTTGAGGAAAACTTCTTAATGAAAAAGAAAGCTATGGTTGTGATCAAACCTAAGTTATTGACCGCTATGATAGAGACCCAAAAACCTGAGAGGTATAACTCTTGTCAAAGGAAAGGATGACTGCCTCACCTTCAACAAAAATTTTCTTCACAAGCACACTACTGACAGTTCAACAACAAGTGTGTGCATGCGAGTTGTGTAAAGCCAGAGCGCATGTACATGTGTGCTGGCCTTATACAGGCTGCATGTATCTCTGAAAATCTAAGACAAATGAAAGGCCAAGAAATCCATCCCAAGCAGATACTAATGGTACTGAGAACCAGGATCTCTTGAATACTGGGACACTTAATTTAACAGAAAAAAGAAAACAATTCAAGGAAAACTTCATAGAACAAACCAATCTGAGGTGAAACCTAAACTATAGACTGCAAACAAGAAAGACTAGAAAGAGTTCCAGAAAACCCTTGAGAAGGACTATTTCTAACAGGGAAGAGGATGGCTGCCTCTCTAAAAGAAATTTTATGGAATCATACATGCGACTGACACTTCCTCAGCTAGCGTATACATACGGGCTGTGAGAAGGTAGGGTGCAAGTACACGCATGCAGACCTTATATAGGCTGCGTGTACCTCTGTGGGTCTCGGAAAAAAAAAATGCAGCCAAGCAAAGAAACAGAGATAACTGGTATGGAAGACCAGAATCTCTGTTAGCTCAGACATTTGCAGAAACTTTAAAAACAAGGAATGAAACCATCTTTTAAAAATACCCAAAAAAATATTCCCAGAAACCCTAGAGTTCCCCAGTATGGTCACCAATTCTGTTGGGAGTGGGAAATCCCCCTACAAACTAGCACTTAGGGTTTTATCATGCATGCAGAAAAGACCTAAAGATTCCTACTTTCTACCATCGTCCCGGACCTAATCCCCATTATTCTTAAGAAAATACGTAGTTAAGAAGATCAAGTGAGCATACCTTATTTTGGGCATTTGATATCGATCCTTCACGCTTGATCGCTCTTTGACTGCAACTCTCCTCCCAAGGATGACTTGCATTCACACAAGACAAACAAAGAACTCCACATGCATTTGATCTATAGATTAATGGGTTAGAGATTCAATCAACATGTATGCAATAAACCATGAAAACCTCATATGGTGGGACGGAAAAAGTACTTCTTTATTATTAACTTCAACAAATCAACATACAATGATGAAGCCGGCCACTACTCAACAAACCTGGTCTTGGGCTCCTCTTTAACTATCCTCCAACTTCTTTGCTCTATATTTCTCTTTGCACAAGGATGGCTTAAGGTTGGGACAAATGGAATGTGCAATCATGTATAGTTTCTTTACTATGATTCTCCTCTTCCAAATGGGACCCCTAACCCTTCTTTTATAGGCTAGAAGAAGCTAGGTATTTGGTCGAACTTCCAGCCATGCATGGCCAAAAGGTTTAGTTAACTTACCCAAAGCTGTGTGTTCTGTTAGCAACTTTCATTTTTTCATGATTTTGTAGGTACACATGGGTTGTCTTGGGTCAGCTAGTGTGTACATGCGTGCAGTAATGGAGTAGGGTGCATGGGCCTTTATAAAAGAGGTTTTCAAGAAGAGTTGCTCAGCAATGTTTTGGAAAAGAAGGAATCTGAGATGGCCTAATACCAAGTAAGCATGTCTGGTGAAAATTAGGGTTATAACACATGGGCAGTTCCATCGAAGTGAAATATTGGGAAAAATTTCCTTGTAAAATATTGTGATTTCATATTCAATATGGATCGTTCATTATAAGGTCGCAGATCTGACGATAGAAGTTATTTTTTAGGGGTTTTTTCCCCTAGAAGGAAACCCTCTCTTATGAGGGAATTGTATTGGGGTTGTGTATGATGGTGAATATTGTTTTCTGAGTAAGGAGACTATGAGAGAAATAAGAGGAAGTTACAACGAGTGTGTTGTAGGTTGTATCCCTTCATTTGTTGGATAATAATAAAGGAAGGACCTGGAAATTTCTCTAATGGACGTAGCCCACACTGGGTGAAACACGCATATGTGTGTCTATATTGTATTTATGTATATTCTTTGTTTTATTTTTGAATTTGTTTTATTTTATTGCTCCACAGTCATGTTTTTCTAACAACTGGTATCAAAGCGAAAGGTAACTTGCAGGAAAAGAGGGTTCTCGGTTTGAGTGGGAGCAATGGCACAAGATGGAAAGTTTAGGTTCAAGCAATTTAACGTCCAAAACTACCAATTATGGAAGATGCAGATGGAAGATCATTTATATAAAAAGGATTTATTCCTACCATTGGGCAGAATAGAAAAAACGACGACGGCCATGAAGGATAAAGAATGGGAATCTCCTGACAGAAAGGCATTAAGAACGATACAGATGAGTCTGGCAGTGTCGGTGGCTTTCAATATTTCAAAAGAAAATACAACGAAGGAGATGATGGACGGATTGGCTAAACTATATGAAAAAACCTTGACATCCAATAAGGTATTTCTAATGAAGAGATTATTTAATATGAAGATGTGAGAAGGTGGGTCTGTTGCAGATCATTTAAATGAATTTAATACAGTTACTAATTAGTTAAGTTCTGTAAAAGTGGACTTTGATGATGAGATCAAGGATCTTCTAATCTTGTGCTCATTGCTATAACGATGGAACGGCTTGGTCATGGTTGTAAGTAACCCTGTCTCTAGTTAAAACACTTTAAAATTTGATGATGTTGTTGGTGTTATCCTTAGGGAGGAAATGCGACGAAAAAACACAGGTGAGACATCAGGTAATGAATTAAACATGGAGAACAAGGGAAGACAAAAGGATAGAGAAAAGGGATTAGGGAACCACAACAATTCTAGGAAGGGAAGATCCAAATCCAGACTGGAAAAGATAGAGTGCTGGAATTTTGGGAAGAAAGGACATCTGAAGAAAGATTGCAGAGCTCCAAAGAAACAAAGAGATGGACAACAGGAGAAAAATTAGGAAGCAAATGTAACGGGTGATGTGTTACAAGATGATTTGATTCTTTCTGTAGATAATATTTCTGAGTCTTAGGTAGTAGATTCAGGGGCTTCATTTCATGCCACACCCCATAGGAAACATTTTGTAGATTAAGTTCAAGGTGATTTTGGATAGTTTCATTTGGGTGATGATGCACCATGCAAAATTGTTGGAATGAGAAAGGTAAAAATAAAGAAAAGGAATGGAAACCAATGGTTGTTGAAATAGGTAAGATATGTTCCATATCTAAGAAAAAATCAAAATTCAACAGGAAAGCTGGAAAGTGAAGGTTGTATATCCATACTTACAGATAAGGTGTGGAAGGTCACCAAAGGATCATTGGTGATAACAAAAGGAGAGAAGGTAGGTACATTGTATTTATGTACTAGTAATATTGACTCTTCTATCTCTTTAGCTTCTATAGGAGTGGATACAACACTGTGGAATCATAGGCTTGGACACATGAGTGAGAAAGGGATGCAGATACTTCACAAAAGAAATTTTTTGCCAGATCTTAAACAAATTGATTTGGATTTTTGTGAGCATTGAGTTTATGGAAAACAAAAGAGAGTCAAATTTCTTAGAATAGGAAAATAAAAGAAGAGTGAAAGGTTAGAGCTTGTGCATACATATGTATGGGGACCAACTCAAGTATCATCTATTGGTGGCTCTCATTATTATGTTACTTTTATTGATGATGAAACTAGAAAAACTTGGGTTTATTGCATTCGACAAAAATCTGATGTTTTTGATACTTTTAAGAAATGGAAAGCTTTGGTTGAGAATGAG
>ML787030.1:673411-708211 GCA_009831015.1 Picea engelmannii
TTCGATATTTGCTTTGGCTCCTCTTCTTGGTGCCATAGCTGAAACTGGCGTTTTCGTTCTTCTGTGATAAACCTGCGTATACATGCAGAGGCTGGTTTACTCGGAGAAAGACTTGCTCTATACACTAAATGAGAAATGTTTTTCTTTTAATAAATAAAACAAGTTTTGTATATATTTCGGAAATTATGTACCTTCGTCATGGGTTCATTTAATCGCGAATAAAACCAAATTAATTGAAAAAATCCGATCTTATTTTCGTCAGGGATTTACCCTATTTCCTCATTAATGTCATGAATATTGGGCGGCTCTAACAGGTACTCGGGTTATGGAGAGTAAAGGAATCCCTTGTGAACTGTGCCAACCTTGATACGTGGGACGTACCTTAGTTTAAAAAATATTTTTCTAAAGATTTCAAATCTTAACGGCTTAGAGATTTTCCTCGCTTTTCGTCACCTCGTGAAATTCCCTTTAACATTTTGACTTTACAACTCGCGAGATCGCGAATTTCGATCTCAGTATTAATTAACAAATAAACCATGATGTATCGGATCCTTAATGATGTGATTAGCTTAATTGCTGGATCGTGAATCGGGATTTCGAAGATAAGTTTTTAGGAGAATGATATGCCGAGTCGCGAAATCGCGATGCAGTGATGGTTAAGACTCAATAAAATTATGTCGCGACTTCGCGCATCGGAGTTTCGGATATTTTAATTTTATGAAAGGAAATACTGAAAGGCGATGTCCCGAGAGGCGATATGCCGAGAACCAAGCTCAACTATGGTTAGTTGTTTACTCTCGGTTCTTGATTATGGTTATTTTTAGAAAATTATCGCGTTCTCGGCTCTCGGGGTTGAGAAAACAAAAATTTAGGGTCGAGAAATGCCGAAGCGCGAAACCCCGAGGATGTCATAACCAAGGGTTAAAGGTCTTATACTATTCTTGCCTTGGATGAAAATTAAAGCCGAGTTCGCACTTCTCGCGATTCGGGACTTGTGAATTCAAGGAATGAGGTGTCTGGCTTGCGAGATCACGAAACTTGAAAAATCTTAAGGACAAACATATTTGCGAAAAACGGGTCCTTCGTAAGTGGCAAAGCATTACTATTCAGGCAACAAAATCTTTTTTCAGAGTTTTATAACTTTTTTGAAGGAAAAGGGAAAGAGAACAACTTTATATCTCAAGAATCATAATATTCTAAATTGTGTGAGGCGGAAAAAACAGGGGCGGCTCCAACACTTACTTTAACAGAAAAAAGAAAACAATTCAAGGAAAACTTCATAGAACAAACCAATCTGAGGTGAAACCTAAACTATAGACTACAAACAAAAAAGACTAGAAAGAGTTCCAGAAAACCCTTGAGAAGGACTATTTCTAACAGGGAAGAGGATGATTGCCTCTCTAAAAGAAATTTTCTAGAATCATACACACGACTGACACTTCCTCAGCTAGCATATACACATGAGCTGTGAGAAGGTAGGGAACATGTACACGCATGCAGACCTTATACATGCCACGTGTACCTTTGTGGGTCTCGAAAAAGAAAAAATGCAATCAAGCAAAGAAACAGAGATAACTGGTATGGAAGACCAGAATCTCTGTTAGCTCAGATTTTTGCAGAAACTTTAAAAACAAGGAATGAAACCAGCTTTTAAAAATACCCAAAAAATATTCCCAGAAACCCTAGAGTTCCCCAGTATGGTCACCAATTCTGTTGTGAGTGGGAAATCCCCCTACGGACTAGCACTTAGGGTTTTATCATGCATGCAGAAAAGACCTAAAGATTCCTACTTTCTACCATCGTCCCGGACCTAATCCCCATTATTCTTAAGAAAATACGTAGTTAAGAAGATCAAGTGAGCATACCTTATTTTGGGCATTTGATATCGATCCTTCTTCATGCTTGATCGCTCTTTGACTGCAACTCTCCTCCCAAGGATGACTTACATTCACACAAGATAAACAAAGAACTCCACATGCATTTGATCTATAGATTAATGGGTTAGAGATTCAATCAACATGTATGCAATAAACCATGAAAACCTCATATTTTGGGATGGGAAACGTACTTCTTTATTATTAACTTCAACAAATCAACTTACAATGATGAAACCGACCACTACTCAACAAACCTGGTCCTGGGCTCCTCTTCAACTATCCTCCAACTTCTTTTCTCTATATTTCTCTTTGCACAAGGATGGCTTAAGGTTGGGACAAATGGAATGTGCAATCAGGTATAGTTTCTTTACTATGATTCTCCTCTTCCAAATGGGACCCCTAATCCTTCTTTTATAGGCTAGAAGAAGCTAGGTATTTGGTCGAACTTCCGGCCATGCATGGTCAAAAGGTTTAGTTAACTTACCCAAAGTTGTGTGTTCCATTAGCAACTTTCATTTTTTCATGATTTTGTAGGTACACACGGGCTGTCTTGGGTCAGCTAGCGTGTACATGCGTGTAGTAATGGAGTAGGGTGCATGGGCCTTTATAAAAGAGGTCTTCAAGAAGAGTTGATCAGCAATGTTTTGGCAAAGAAGGAATCTGAGATGCCCTGATGCCAAGTAAGCATGTCTGGTGCAAATTAGGGTTATAACACATGGGCAGTTCCATCAAAGCGAAATATTGGGAAAAATTGCCTTGTAAAATATTGTGATTTCATATTCAATAGGGATCGTTCATTATAAGGTCACAAATCTGACGGTAGAAGTTATTTTTTAGGGGTTGTTTTCCCTAGAAGGAAACCCTCTCTTATGAGGGAATTGTATTGGGGTTGTGTATGATGGTGAATATTGTTTTATGAGTAAGGAGGGTATGAGAGAAATAAGAGGAAGTTACAACGAGTGTGTTGTAGGTTGTATCCCTTCATTTGTTGGATAATAATAAAGGAAGGACCTGGAAATTTCTCTAGTGGATGTAGCCCACACTGGGTGAAACACGCATATGTGTGTCTATATTGTATTGTGTATATTATTTGTTTTATTTTTGAATTTGTTTTATTTTATTGCTCCATGGTCATGTTTTTCTAACAACTGGTATCAGAGCAAAAGGCAACTTGCAGGAAAAGAGGGTTCCTGGTTTGAGTGGGAGCAATGGCACAAGATGGAAAGTTTAGGTTCAAGCAATTTAATGTCCAAAACTACCAATTATGGAAGATGCAGATGGAAGATCATTTATATCAAAAGGATCTATTCCTACCATTAGGAAGAATAGAAAAAACGCCGACGGCCATGAAGGATAAAGAATGGGAGGCTCTTGACAGAAAGGCACTAAGAACTATACGGATGAGTCTGGCAGTGTCGGTGGCTTTCAATATTTCAAAAGAAAATACAACGAAGGAGATGATGGATGGATTGGATAAACTATATGAAACAACCTCGACATCCAATAAGGTATTTCTAATGAAGAGATTGTTTAATATGAAGATGTGAGAAGGTGGGCCTGTTGCAGATCATTTAAATGAATTTAATACAGTTACTAATCAGTTAAGTTCTGTAAAAGTGGACTTTGATGATGAGGTCAGGGATCTTCTAATCTTGTGCTCATTGCTAGAATGATGGAACGACTTGGTCATGGTTGTAAGTAACTTTGTCTCTAGTTAAAACACTTTAAAATTTGATGATGTTGTTGGTGTTATCCTTAGGGAGGAAATGCGATGGAAAAACACAGGTGAGACATCAGGTAATGCATTAAACATGGAGAACAAGGGAAGACAAAAGGATAGAGGAAAGGGATTAGGGAACCACAACAATTCTAGGAAGGGAGGATCCAAATCTAGACTGGAAAAGATAGAGTGCTGGAATTTTGGGAAGAAAGGACATCTGAAGAAAGATTGCAGAGCTCCAATGAAACAAAGAGATGGACAACAGGAGAAAAATTAGGAAGCAAATGTAACAGGTGATGTGTTACAAGATGCTTTGATTATTTCTATAGATAATATTTTTGAGTCTTAGGTAGTAGATTCAGGGGCTTCATTTCATGCCACGCCCCATAGGAAACATTTTTTAGATTAAGTTCAAGGTGATTTTGGATAGTTTCATTTGGGTGATGATGCACCATGCAAAATAGTTGGAATGAGAAAGGTAAAAATAAAGCAAAGGAATGGAAACCAATGGTTGTTGAAATAGGAAAGATATGTTCCATATCTAAGAAAAAATCTAAATTCAACAGGAAAGCTTGAAAGTGAAGGTTGTATATCCATATTTACAGATAAGGTGTGGAAGGTCACCAAAGGATCATTGGTGATAACAAAAGGAGAGAAGGTAGGTACATTGTATTTATGTACTAGTAATATTGAGTCTTCTATCTCTTTAGCTTCTACAGGAGTGGATACAACACTGTGGAATCATAGGCTTGGACACATGAGTGAGAAAGGGATGCAGATACTTCACAAAAGAAATTTTTTGCCAGATCTTAAACAAATTGATTTGGATTTTTGTGAGCATTGAGTTTATAGAAAACAAAAGAGAGTCAGATTTCTTAGAGTAGGGAAATAAAAGAAGAGTGAAAGGTTAGAGCTTGTGCATACATATGTATGGGGACCATCTCAAGTATCATCTATTGGTGGCTCTCATTATTATGTTACTTTTATTGATGATGAAACTAGAAAAACTTGGGTTTATTGCATTCGACAAAAATCTGATGTTTTTGATACTTTTAAGAAATGGAAAGCTTTGGTTGAGAATGAGCCAGGAAAAATTTTGAAGTGTCTCAAATAAGAAAATGGAGGCAAATATTGCAGGAAGGAGTTTGATGATTATTGTTCATACCATGAGATTCGTAGAGAGAAGATAGTTCCAAGAACACCACAAGAAAATGGTGTGTGAGAAAGGATGAACAGGATAGTCATGGAGCATGCAAGGAGTATGATATTGCATGTTGGTTTGCCCTTACAGTTTTGGGAAGATGTTGTAGATATTGTTGTTTACATAATAAACAAAGGACCTTCAATATGTTTGGATGGTAGAATTCCAGAGGAGGTATGGATAGGTAAAAAGGTAAAATATTCCCTTTTGAAGACTTTCGGTTGTGAAACATTTGTACATATTGATAAATAAAATAGAACAAAGATTGAGGAAAAATCCAAGAAGTGTACCTTTATTAGATATGGTGTTAATGATTTTGGTTATCGCTTATTGGATTATGAAAATCACAAAATCATTAGGAGTAGATATGTCATATTCAATGAGAAGGTCATGTACAAAGATCAGTTGCAGGGAAAGAAATAAGAAAAATAAAAACTAGAATACATAGTGCTTGATGAGATCACTGAAAAATAAATTCCAAAGGTACCAGAAAATCAAAATGTACAACAATAGGAGCAACATGTACCTCAAACTCCTACAAGTATTGTTAGAATGTCTACTAGGTTAAGTAGACCCCCTGAATGTATTATTTATTGTTGATTGATTCTAGTAAACCAGAATGTTATGAAGAGGAAATGCAAGTAGACACTAAAAAGAAGTTGGAGCAAGGAATGAAAGAGGAAACGGATTCCCTGGTAAATAGACAGACTTTGGATTTGGTTCAGTTGCTTGCAGGAAAAAGAGCATCGCAGAATAAATGGGTTTGCGAGTTGAAGGAAGAAGATGGAGGAAAAAAATGGTACAAGGCTAGACTTGTTGTAAAGGGGTTTGCACAAAAGAAATGTATATATTTTGATGAAATGTTTCCTCCTGTTGTTAAAATGACTTCAATTAGGACTATTTTAAGTCTTGTGTTAGTAGAAGATTTGCATCTTGAACAGTTAGATGTAAAAACAACTTTTCTCCATGGGGATTTGGAGGAAGATATTTGTATGCAACAACCATAGGGGTATGAGGTCAAAGGAAAGGACAATTTGGTATGCATGTTGAAGAAGATCTTGTATGGCCTAAAGCGAGCTCCAAGACAGTGGTATTTGAAGTTTGACAAGTTTATGAGAGAACAAGGTTATAGTAGATGTCATTCTGATCACTGTTTTTATTTTAAAAGGCTAGAAAATGGAAGTTGTATTATCTTTCTATTGTATGTAGATGACATGCTTGTTGTAGGGTCTAATGTGCAAGATATAAATGTGCTCAAGAAGAAATTAGATAATTCATTTGCAATGAAGGATTTGGGTGTTGCAAAGGAAATCCTTGGTATGAGAATAACAAAAGATAAAAAAAAATCACAAATTGGCATTGTCTCAAGGTGAGTACATAGAGAAGGTGTTGGAGAGGTTTAGAATGCAGAATGCAAAACCAGTTAGTACACCTTTGGCCATCCATATCAAATTAACTAAGGAAATGTGTCCCAAGACACAAGAGGAGATAAAATACATGTCCAAGGTCCCTTATTCATCAACAATTGGCAGCTTGATGTATGTGATGGTTTGCACAAGACCAGATATTGCACATGCAGTGGGAGTTGTGAGAAGGTATATGAAAAATCCAGGTAAAGAACATTGGGAGGCAGTAAAGTGGATTATCAGGTATTTGAGAGGCACTCCTACTCATACATTATGTTTTGGAGGTTTAGACACTATTCTATAGGGATATGTTGATTCATATATGGCAGGTGATAAAGATAGCAGGAGGAGCACCACAGGGTATGTTTTTACTATAGGTGGAACAACAATAAGTTGGATTTCGAAACTGCAAAAGGTTGTTTCACTTTCAACGACAGAAGTAGAGTATGTTGTTGCTACAAATGATAGTAAAGAAATGATTTGGTTACATAGATTTATGGAAGAATTGGGAAAGAAGCAGGAGAATAACAGGTTGTATTGTGACAGTGAGAGTGCCATTCATATTGCAAAGAACTCAACCTTCCATTTGAAGACTAAGCATATACAACTCAAGTACCATTTCATACGATCTCTCTTGGAAGATGGAAATTTGAAGTTGGAAAAGATACACACTAGCCAGAATCCTACAGACATGTAAACAAAGCGAGTAACCAGGGAGAAACTGAGTTCCTTCTTAGTTTCAGTTGGTATTCAAGCATGAAGGTGAATATGAGAAATTTGTGAGGTCCAAGGTGGAGTATATTCTAGCATGTACAACAATAGTGGAGTTGTTGTGATTAGTCTCCAAGTGGGAGATTGTTGGTTGTGGAGCCTGATTATCTTCCTGATTCAGATGTTTGTTTTAGCCATGCTTGGACCCCATTCCCTAAAGGGGGGGTGTGGGGGGGCTTTCCCCCCCACAACTATCGCTAGGAGGGTCGAGGGAGGGTGGAGATCATTTTTGTATCCCCCCCCTGGCAGGGGATTCAGGGGCAGTGTTCTCGAAGCGAAATATTGGGAAAAATTACCTTGTAAAATATTTAATTTTGTAGTCAATGTGGACCGTTCATTATAAGGTCGCAGATTTGACAGTAGAAGTTATTTTTTAGGGTTTTTTTCCCTAGAAGGAAACCCTCTCTTATGAGGGAATTGTATTGCGCTGTATATGATGGTGAATATTGTATTTTGAGTAAGGATACTATGAGAGAAAGAAGAGGAAGTTACAACGAGTGTGTTGTAGGTTGTATCCCTTCATTTGTTGGATAATAATAAAGGAAGGACTTGGCTTGGTGGACATAGCCCACACTAGGTAAAACACGTATATATGTGTCTCTATTGTATTGTGTATCTTTTGTGTTTTATTTCCGCATTTGTTTTATTTTATTGCTCTGCGATCCTATTTTTCTATTAGGATGTCCTCAACCCCATCTTGATCAATTTTTATCGACAAAACCTAGACCTCTATCACAAGCTTGTTTGGAAACTGTAACAAATCCTTTAACCAATTTTTTTTTTTAATTCCATCGTCATTCCATCGTCAACAATGTACTCGTATTGTTATACTTGGCACATGTCTTGTATAAATTGATTAAATGTTGATTTCATATAATTGTTTAATATTCTTATCTAATTGCCATGGTGTTAACATGACAAGGTACCTTTTCAAAAGCACATGCAATGGTTCTCTTTGAAAGTAAATAAATCATATCCTCTTTCCATGGAAGTAATTATAATAAACTTTGTTCTCCATTTACATGTTACTATAGTAATAAAACTATTTTCATATAATCTCACACTATAAATAAACAAATGGTTCTCTTTGAAAGTAAATAAATCATATCCTCTTTCCATGGAAGTAATTATGATAAAATGTGTTCTCCATTTATATGTTACTATAGTAATAAAATTCTTTTCATATAATCTCACATTATAAATAAACAAACGGTTCTCTTTGAAAGTAAATAAATTATATCCTCTTTCCATTAAGTAATTATAATAAACTTTGTTCTCCATTTACATGTTACTATAGTAATAAAATTATTTTCATATAATCTCAAATTATAAATAAACAATTTGACTTATTTTTTTTTTTTGGGAAAATCATATTGTTTGAGTGTTATATGAGCTTCTCTACCTTGTTATATCCCTTAAGGAAAATAATCAAATAATCCTTTTATCATGACTTAAACTTTATACATTTCTTATTGACACCAAACCTTTATACGATTTATATCAATGTTAGATATGGATTAACTCCCCTCTCATTATATTAATAGATTTTTAACGTTAAGCATATTTGTTTCTACAATCACTATCGTGAGTATTTGTGGATTATATCCACAATCCCCACCTTTATTAACCATATATGATAGCTATGTTCGTCGGTCGTATGTGGTAATTCATATAATATTATATTGATTGACTCAGATGATCATGTTAACAAAATGAAACTATAAACTATATCCCGGGTTTTATTAGGATTAGATAATAAACCGTAAGCGATTTTATAAATATTATTATATAGTTATCAATCCTCTATATAAAGACTTTAAATCCCCCAATGATATAATTAAATTGATGCTAACGACGTCATTATAAAAAGATTAAAACCTTTTTGCAAGTAAGTAATCATGAGTTTGTAAAATGAACCAGGGTACCTGGACTTTCATTTGTTACATGAAATGAGCCACGTTCTAATGGGCATCATTTTTAACCAACAAACAAACCATAAAGTGAAACGTTAAAGTTTATAATTACTTTATAAAGTTTAACCAGATATGAAGTTTATAAAGTTTAACGTTAAAGTTTATAATTAATTTATAAAGTTTAACCAGATAATCCATGTGAAAGAAAAACACAGCAAATTTTATTATAATTACTTCACTGGAAAGAGGATAACACTTATTTACCTGCAAAGTAAACCGTTGCATGTGCCTTTGAACATGTACCTTGTCATGTCAATGCCATGGCAATTATATAAGAATATTAAACAATAATATGCAATAAACATTTTATCAATTTATACAAGACATACTAAGTATAACGGTACAAGTACATTGTTGACGATGGAATTAAAAAAAAAAAGAAATGGGTGAAAGGAGTCGTTACATAAACCGTATCTCCCTCTTGATTATGTTCACATTAAATATGATAAAATTGTATCTAGTTAGAGATGCCTTTGATATCTTATGTTTATAGAAGATTACCACAACCCCAAATTCCTTTGATTTCTAGTCTCATTTATTCAGTCCACCACTAATTTGAAGTCCCTGTATATGTTAATTATTCTTAAACCGTCTTCCATGGCTATGGTCATGAGAATGGTGGTATATTTTATCTCTGCAAAGTTGTTTGTGTCCATGCCAATCCCACACTCACACTAGATTTTATGATTTGGATTTAATACATGGATCCCACCTACTCTACATGTGTTTTTGTTCTTATCAAAAGCACTATCAAAAAACCATATGGGTTGTTGGATATGATTTGTGAATCTATCACATTTCATTGTTTAGTGTTCTCTTTAACCTTTTCCAAATTAGTGTATTCCTTTTGATTTTGTAGAAAGTTTAGATGGGAGAAATGTCCTTTCCTTGAAAGATTGCTTCATTTTTAGTCATCTATAAGGCCTACAAACTGAAGCAAGGTAATGAATGTTTTTTCTTTTGAACTTCTTGGTCTTCCATCCATGTCTCAGGTGCATTTTCTACATCCTATGTTGCTCGTTTATCTTTTATGCCTCTTAATCATTTGACTCCAATCCATATTTATTATGAGGAATGATATTTTAAAAGGATGTGGTTTATGCTTTTATATTTTATATGCATAAAAAACACAACCTTGGTCCTTGCTGTTATCTTTTTTTGTAGGTTATAACTAGTCAGTATCATGTTCTTCAAAGAAAACTATACAAAAGTCTTGGTTTTAAGTGGATCTTGAAATTTCCAGAGAACGCTTCATTTCCATTGTTCATTATTTTGCCCCTTTATAGCTTGATTATATCTTTCTTCGACTTTGTACAAACCCCCTTTTGTAACCCTATGTAATGTTGTTAGGTTGATCCCTAATTTTAATTGTAGTTTGATTTAGAGCATCCACACATTAATTATATTCAACTAGTTATAAATTTGAATATTTTTATAAAAATATTGTTAAACAATTAAAGTTGATAGTAATATTTTCCAAAGTTTCTATATTAAAAAATAATTATAGACTCTTAAACTTTTAGCTATTTAATATTCATAATATTACTAAAAACCAAAACCCAATTGTACAAATTTTATACGTAGGTGAAAACCAATCACATTTTGTGTGTCACCAAACTTCAAAGCACACAATCTGTTACACAAGTAGAGTCCTCTCACTTTGTTTGAGGGCTTATACATATTCTGCAACATAGTCCAAATTTAATGTGAACTCTTCAAAATTTTGATTTGAGAAATGGTATGATTAACCACAATAGAGTTTATAATGTACTATTAATCTTCATCATGACCCTAAAACTACCCTATCTTATCTTTAATCATTTGTAAACATTAATAAAATTATCTAATTTTATCTAAAACATAGCACATTATTAACATAAAGCAAAATACAATTCAAGTCGTCTTCACTAAAAGGGCCCAGTAAGATGTTACGAACAATCCATGTTCATTCATATTTAAAACATGATTATAGGAAAGAAAGAATCTCACTATTTAGAAACAATTAAACTTCTAATGAGACTTCTAATATTCGTGATGAGCTTTACGTTATATGTGATTATAATGATTACATTAATACTCAGCTCGTGATGGTTAGTTTGTAATACTTCTTATTGATGGTTGGTTCATAATACTTCCTATTATCTAGTAGACCAAGTTTAATCACAGAAACTAGAGATAAAGGAAATCAAGCAAACTTTCTCATTTTTAACTAAGTGTAAATATACAATTATGAGTTCTTAATAACTGTTAAACCATTAAGAAAATATTGAGCACATCAAGAAAATATAGAGAATAGAAAAACTGACTGAAATGGATCACTCTATATTTTTCATTTATCAACATTCCCCCTTAATCATAAGTTTGTTCTTGCCTGAAAAACCGCTACTTCTTGACAACTAGTAATGTGTCAAGCGGATATTCAGAGGGCTAAAGATGCCCTCTGAACCCTGAAAAAATAGTAGAAGATGAAGGATTATACTAAATTGGTGGTTTAAGGATGACCACAAACTTTGAATAGAGAGTTAATAACTCAAGAAAAAGACCCAAAAAAAATTCTCTCAAAATCAAAAGCTAGCAAAAGCAAAAAGTATTCTACTAAATGGCATAGTTTCAAGTTGACCATAAACTAACCAAGAAAAGAGATGAAATCTCAAAAAGAATAGCTACAAATGTTGATGATGTTCTTTGAAAATGTAACAAGTAGAACCTCATGTCTTTTTCTTAATTGGTGGTTTCAAGCTGACCACAAACTATCAAGAGCTCAAAAACTATGAAAAGATGGTTTCAGGATTACCACAAACCATATCAACAACAAACCAATTAATAATCTAATTGTATGTTCAAGAACAAGGATGCATACTTGTTTCCCATTTGATCATTTGTTCACGGGATCTAAAACAAACTTGGAACCTAACATAAAACGTTAGATGTTAGTCCCCCCTGTCAAGGACAAATTGTTCAAATTCCCTTGTTGTTGACCATCATTCATCCCTCTTGTCAAGAACAATCCGTGAACTGCAAAAATAGTATGGCCAAGAAGAGATCCAACACTTGTATGAGCTACTACACAAGGGATCTCTTTCCTTGCAGACTTCATCTTTTTCTTTTCAGACTTCTTCAATAAGAAACATTTTGTGGAACAATGTGTATGCTTTCCATAATGCATACAAGGATGAAGATCTAAACAATGATCTTTCATATGTCCAAATTTGTCACAATGTTGGCATTTCAATATTTCATGCAAATCTAAAGATGAACTTTCATTAAGAAATCCAACACTTTGAAACTGGATTGTCTTGGAGTAATCTAGAATGAAAAATGACACTTTATTGCCATAACCAAGCCCTGTTCTGAGCCTGTTACGAATAATTTCTTCCCAATGCCCAATAATTGGTTTAGGAAGGACAAGTTGAGCATGACAAACATCAAATTCATTGACTTCATTGATTTTGTTATGAGCAGATTGCAGGAATTTCTGAACATAAATAGATTCATAACGGTTTTTCTTTTGTTGTAGATACTCTTCCTGGTGTTGTGACTCAAGATGTAAAAAACTCAAGAGTATCTTTTGAATTCTATAAACAATTTTTAATGCAAGAGAAAGTTGTCTTGTCAACTGTGACTATGCTGTCATCAGAAGACAAAAGTAGAGTGTTTTGTGTAACTCTACCAAACCATTAATTTGAGCCATGAAAATAGAACGGAAAGAGGGCTTCTACATCAATAACCCAAGTGCAAAAGGAATGTATGTCATATAACATAAAAATCGTTCTTTTGATCTGCGCTCTTCCAAAAATCAACAATGCCCTCTCACCATCGGTTTTTGCAAATCAACTTCCTTGCACTTTCAATCTAACATCGCTCATATGATCCATTTTCTAAAAATTGTATTATTTCAGGCAATCGTCCCACATACACAAATTGCCAATTTCAAACTTCTGTTCAACCAGATCCTTCATTGATTATTATGATAATGCAGTTGTTGCTACCAATTCAATACAACATGTTATCACATGAACTTGTTAGAGCCATGTGGGTGTGTGATTTCTACCTAAGACTGTAATTTTTCCCTGTCTCTCTCCTTTTCGCAGACCAAGTCTTAAGATTTTTCCCCTTCGGCTTGTAAAATCGTTTTTTCATTTGCCCCTCTGTGTTTAAAGTGCCCCGATCTACCTATTTTCCCAGCCCACAACCAGTTGTCCAAATTTTCTATCACGATGACTGCAGCCACAAACACAAAGCACAACTTTTCTAATAGTCCATTTCGAGCTTGAAGCACAAGCGGTAGGCAAGTTTATCTTTCAATGGCGGAGATCCAATTAGCCAGTTCAGATCAACGGCTCATGGACATTCAGGAGTCCAAAATCGCGCAAAGTATAGCGCCAGAGCACAAAGCCCCGAAGTGAGCATGAGTCGTTGATCTTGAAGGGAACACGTGGCGTCCGATCCAAGTGTTCAGGGAAATAAGCTTCGGGAGGTTTGAAGTGGGAAGTGTGTAAAAATTCCGAAGGGCTGAAGGTCGAAGTCTTGAAGACTCAAAGTGGATCTCGGTCATCGATTCCAAGAGGGAAGATCTGATCCATCAATATAAAGCGCTAGAGTTGGGTCGTTGATCAAGAAGCCTCATCTCAGATCACAAGATCAACGGTCACACTCCATTGTGGGGTCGGAAGGTGCGGATGTTTTAAAATTTCAAGGGCGGGTCGCAATCGAAATCATGGATTTTGGAAAGGGATGAGTGGCGGTTCGTGGTGAATTGCGGGGACAAAAACGGTTTTCTTTCAAACCACCCTTGGTCGCGCCCGCAATCGAGCAATGGCGTAGGGTCAAGGCCCTAAGTCACATTGAAGATGGCGTGAGGGAGAGGATCTGTGCCAAAGGCCGAAAGCATCCATATTGATCAGAGAAGAAGATTTGCAAAGCCTCGAGGCGTCAGGATTGACTTGAAGAAGTCATGGGCACCGCCTGGAAATAGTCATAGGTGTCAGGTCTCGTCCTGATCCCAATGAAGGAAGTTATTGAAGATGGGGTCGGCAGTTGAGACCTCGTCTCACCCCATAAATGGAAAGCGTTACAGAGATCAGCCATAAAGGCAGATTGTCCACCCGAAGCTTCCTCCTGGATAGATTTTCCTGTAAAACGCCTAAATGTGCCTATCTCACGTCTGACATAAGGAGGCCTACACAGTCTGACAGAGCGGGCACCGACTGGAAACTTTGAATGCAGGGGTCCGATCACGCTCCTGGTAGTTGCAACAATTTTGAGGATATATACTCAGTTTTGATATTTTGTTAAGGTCGATGGTTGAGCTATGCTCCTGTATTGTAAACTTTTGATAAAGAACTCTGGTTCTCTAGTTATGTATTTTTTTTTGAGACATCTTGGTTAATCTAAGTCAGCTTTCTTTTTCCATCTTATTTGCCTCTGATACTGAGAGAGTTCATGATTGACCGATTCACATGGATTGTTATGACTGTATTATGATGAATGTTATATTATAGTGTTATAATTTCTTTCATTTTCTTTGAGATTTGAATTCAAGAGGATCTTGTGTTTAAGTTTTTCCTCCTTAGGCTGTTGGAAGGCTTGATGTCCACGACATACCTCTACACTCTCCTCACCAAAGTTTTCCTTCTATTCACCCTTACTCCAACTTATTGACTGAAGTTGATTCCAGACCTCAATTGCTTATGCATGCTAATCCATATTTTTGAGTTAGTACATTATTATCATTGAGTCCTCTCCATTTGATCACCTAAAACTCATTTACATTTACTGTATAAATTGATGGGTACTGGGCTTACCTCCTCTGCAATCAGGAGGTGACTTCTAGTGCTAACATTTTTGCCGTCATTGTCAGGGAACGAATTGAAGACATTTCCTTGGGATAGAATGACAAAGAGCTTATGATTCTGAGGGTGTATCAAATATCAGAACCATTGAAGATTGTAGCTTGCGCCTGGCAACTCCACTATTTCCACTCCACTATTTCAGTTGTGGATACCTCTAGCACACCTGAAGCTGACCCAGAGAAGATTTCTTGAGAAGGCTTTTAGCAGCTGTTTTCTCAGCGTGGAAAGTTCCCTGGGAGAATGACCACTATCAGATCTAGTCTTTGATGGTGAACAAAGACCAGACACATTCAGGCTGCATATCATACACATGGTGACTCCATGTTTAAAGAATCGATCGGTGAATCCATTGGTCTGAAATGGAAAAAATCTTGGCTCGGAGGTTTGCTCCTTTTAATTTCTCCTCTGTTCGTGGTTTTTCAAATGTTGTCCCTGCTATAACTGAATGGGACGATTATCTTCCGAGATTCAGAGGAAGCAAGCATGATCATCCTGGTGAACACTTGTTTAATTTTCATATATGCATGCTTGAGCACAATTTCGTTCACGAGGATGTCTTGATCAAGATGTTCATATTTTCTTTGGAGGAAGATGCTCGTGAATGGTGCCAATCTCTCCCTGTTGCTAGTATCCATTATTTGAAGGATTTTCATGATGCTTTTAATTTATATTACAAGGAGATTTACATGTCGCATCTTATATTGGATGACTGTTGTAAGAAGTTTGCATCCCACATCGAGCAAATGATAGATTCTTCCTCGTGCGATGATTCTGGTGAAGGTCTGAGTGAAAGAGGAAGCACAGAGGATATTTTTGTTCACGAGACAGATGTTTTGACCAACCATGCTTATGATGAAGAAGGCCTTCCAGATTTAGAAGAAGAGATGATTGTGGAGGAGGATTCTTCTCTTTTCCTTCAAGAGGTTTCCCATGATAAAGAGGAGGAGCCATCCATTGATATACATGAGGAGATTTCTTTTCATCCGCTAGCAGATGTTATCAGAGTAGACAAAGAAGAAGTGG
This sequence comes from Picea engelmannii, assembly GCA_009831015.1. NCBI lineage: Eukaryota > Viridiplantae > Streptophyta > Pinopsida > Pinales > Pinaceae > Picea > Picea engelmannii. The sequence continues at coordinate 689,235 of ML787030.1, forward strand.
ATCAACAACCTACATCAACCCTTCACTCACCTGTGCTTACCAGAGACATCCAACCATATGTGAGTAGTTGTGAAGCAGAGCAGGCTTTTTGTTACCCATTTTCTGGGTTTCCTTAGTTATTCCACGAACCTGTAAGGGAGTACATGGAGTTGCATTTCCTCCATTTATTGAAGCCTCCCAGCTTTATCTTGACTTCAACACTAGGAGGATGACTAAAAGATGTAATCGTTTTGTTGTCACGGTTGCATCATCTATTATCGATCACTGATAGAGTTAGTGGATTTCCAGTTAGGAAGCTGCTTGACTGGCTCTGGTGGAAATTCACTTTCACCTAGCACTGTGTAAAAAATCAGTTAGTCTAGGGATGTACATAAATAAGCTCCTTTGGAGCCCATATGTGTTTGCTTTCGTTTTTAGGATAGTTTGCTTGGCGGCTTGTAGTCCTCAGTGAAATGTTTTGAGCTCGACTCCATAACCCAACAGCTAAGGCACTGGAACTACTTGTTCTTGGCAGCTCGCAGGGAGCATGTCATCCCCCATGGAGCCAAATGTTATCACATGAACTTGTCAGAGCACTGTGGGTGTGTGATTTCTACCTAAGACTGTAGTTTTTCCCTGTCTCTCTCCTTTTCGCAAACCAAGCCTTAAGATTTTTCCCCTTCGACTTGTAAAATTGTTTTTTCGTTTGCCCCCCCTCTGTGTTTAAAGTGCCCCGTTCTCCCTGTTTTCCCAGCCCACAGCCAGTTGTCCAAATCCTCGATCATGCTGGCCGTAACTATGAACACAAAGCGTAGCTTTCCTAACAGTCCATTTCGGGCTTGAAGCATAAGCGGTAGGCAAGTTTATCTTTCAACGACGGAGATCCAATCAGCCAGTTCAGATCAGTGACTCATGGACATTCGATAGTCCAAAATCGCGCAAAGTATAGTGCCAGAGCACAAATCCCCGAAGTGAGCATGAGCCATTGATCTTGAATGGAACACGTGGCATTCGATCCAAGTGTTCAGGGAAAGAAGCTTTGGGAGGTTTGAAGTGGGAAGTGTGTAAAACTTCTGAAGGGCCGAAGCCCAAAGTCCCGAAGACCCGAAGTGGATCTCGGTCATCGATTTGAAGAGGGAAGATCCGATCCGTCGATCTAAAGTGCTAGAGCTGGGTCGTTGATCAGGAAGCCTCATCTCAAATCACAAGATCAACGGTCACACTCCATTGCAGAGTCGGAAGGTGAGCACATTTTAAAATTTCAAGGGCGGGCCACAATTAGAATCGTGGTTTTTGGAATGGGATGCATGGCGGTTCATGGTGAATTGCGGGGACAAAAGCGGTTTGCTTTCAAACGACCCTTGGTCAGGCCCACAATCGTGCAATGGTGTAGGGTCATGGCCCTAGGTCACATTGAAGATGGAGTGAGGGAGAGGAGTTGTGCCAAAGGCTGAAAGCATTCGTATTGATCAGAGAAGAAGATTTGTAGAGCCTCGAGGTGTCAGGATTGACTTGAAGAAGTCGTGGGCACCGCCTGGAAACATTCATAGGTGTCAGGCCTTGTACTGATCCCAATGAAGGAAGTTATTGAAGATGGGGTCGGCAGTTGAGACCTCGTTTCACCCCATAAATGGAAAGCATTGCAGAGATCAGCCATAAAGGCAGATTGTCCACCCGAAGCTTCCTCCTGGATAGATTTTCCTGTAAAACGCCTAAATGCGCCTGTGTCACGTCTGACATAAGGAGGCCTACACAGTCTGATAGAGCGGGCCCCGACTGGAAACTTTGAATGCAGGGGTCTGATCACGCTCATGGTAGTTGCAGCAGTTTTGAGTATATATACTCAATTTTGATATTTTGTTAAGGTCGACGGTTGAGCTATGCTCCCGTATTGTAAACTTTTGATAAAGAACACTGGTTCTCTGGTTATGTATTTGTTTTTGAGACATCTTGGTTAATTTAAGTCAGCTTTCTTACTCCATCTTATTTGCCTCTGACACTGAAAGAGTTCATGATTGACTGATTCACATGGATTCTTATGACTGTATTATGATGAATTTTATATTATCATGCTGTTATAATTTCTTTCAGTTTCTTTGAGATTTGAATTCAAGAGGATCTTGTGTTTAAGTTTTTCCTCCTTAGGCTGTTGGAAGACCTAATGTCCACGACAAACCTCTATACTCTCCTCACCAAAGTCTTCCCTCTATTCACCCTTACTCCAACCTACTGACTGAAGTTGATTCCAGACCTCAATTGTTTATGCATGCTAGTCCAGATTTCTGAGTTAGAACGTTATTATCATTGAGTCCTCTCCATTTGATCACCTAAAACTCATTTACATTCACTGTATAAATTGATGGGTACTAGGCTTACCTCCTCTGCAATCAGAAGGTGACTTCTAGTGCTAACACTAATCACAACAAATAATAACCTCATAATTGTTGATCTCTCCTCATCAATCTTCTTCTTCTACAACTGCAATTACCATTACAACAAATTTATTGATATAGAGCATCTCATCAGAGATGCCGCCAAGAATCAGGTGGCCATGAGGCCATCAACACCGTATTTGATGCAAAGCGGTTGAAGAAATCGAAAAAATAGCATAGACAACACTCGGATAAGTAACACTAGACAGTGCAAAGGTCATTAAAATTTCCAATGACAATGATCTTTTGTCCTGATGTTTGGCATAGATGGAAAGGACCGCAAGTCACTGATTGACATGTTCACACGCAAGACGTTCAAGACTTCATGCATTTGTCAATTGCTTTCCACAGCCCGAATCCCTCATTTTGTTGCAACACAGACCTTTATGTTCCTTCACACAGATAGCAAACACACACAAGCACTCAATGACGCACATGTGTTAATTGTAGAAATAAAATCTTCATACCAAGCGTTCATTTTTAGAGGAGGCATGTGCAGCAGCAATGCTTTGATATTCACTCCAGGCATACCACACACAACGCCTTCACACATCTACTTGTTTTCTTCATCTCTACACTCTTCAACCATTCTCACATTCGGCCATCACAATYCCACARGCAYCAAAATAAAAAATATGCTYTGATACCAYTGTTAAACCATCAAGAAAATATTGAGCACATCAAGAAAATATAGAGAATAGAAAATTTGACRAAAAATGTTCACTCTATATTTTCCATTTATCAATATGTACACAATAATGTATATATAGTACACATTGCACAACTKACCTCTAACTRTATGACAATGACARATAGRATAAGATAACKAACTGAGATTAGAACTTTCAACAATAACATCCAGAAATTTCAAACTAGAGACATGACACATGTCATGTGTCCTTAGATCATAACATCTCTGCTGAGATRAGCATAATATGTAATCAACTCAAAATTGTCATAGTRCCGTCATAGCAAAGTTTACAGTGGGCATCCTTGCATAAGATTTGAATCAATTTCCACATTCTGTGACAAGAAATACCATCCCTTTAAATTACTAACAAAGACTCGTGAACAATTCAGTATGTGACACACTATCCTTTCCYYTGCCTTTTCCTAAAATGAGAGGAAGCAGCTAACGAGATTCGAGGAAATTAATATCACTGGAAAGAGGRTCTATAAAAACAGTAAATGTGATTGCAATTTGGTTGTGACCCGTTGCAGACATTCCTTGGACCACTTTGGAGCTCTTCTGTCATTTCTCRGAGCACCTCAGAGCACATATCCAGYKCCCGCAACAGTCCTTGCTTTACAGAGGTTATTGTTTACTGCTGAATATATCATAATGTCGGTGTCAAACCTTTTTTAAGATCTCATGCAATAGTTTCTTGGGCTCTTCGGGCATACCTTCCTTGCATAATCCATCCATGAGGGTGGTATATGTAATACTATTAGGAAGATGACCGCTATCATTCATCTGTTGAAATAACTTTATTGCCTCTTTAGGTTTACCCACTTGGCAGAGTCCACCAATCAAAATGTTATATGTAAAAACATCTGGGATTAAACCCTGCTCTCGCATCTCATGAAAGATCTGTTGAGCTGCCTCTATCCTGCGAAGTTTGCAAAGTCCGTCTATAAATGTATTATAGGTAACTAGGTCAGGCCTGCAACCCTTCTCCAACATGTCTTGAAGGAGCTCCCTGGCCTTTTCCAGATTACCCGCCTTGCAGAACCCATTTATAAGTGTATTGTATGTGATTTCATTAGGCTGATGGCCTGTTTGCACCATAACATCCAACAGCCAAAGAGCTTGTTGAAGCTTTCCTTCTTTGCAGAGACCGTCAATAAAAGTATTGTATGTGATAATATTGGGAGTATACCCCTTATCCAACATCTCATGAAGCATTTTGGTGGCCTCTTGCAATTCTCCTTCCTTGCATAGCCCATCTATTAATGCAGTATAGGTAACTCGGTCAGGCCTGCAACCTTTTTCCAACATGCCTTGAAGGAGCTCCCTAGCCTTCTCCAGATTACCTACCATGCAAAACCCATCTATAAGTGTATTGAATGTGACTTCATCAGGCTGATGGCCTGTTTGCAACATAACATCTAAGAGCCCGAGAGCTTGTTGATGCTTTCCTTCTTTGCAGAGACCATCAATAAAAGCATTGTATGTGATAACATTGGGAGTATATCCCCTATCAAACATCTCATGAAGCATTTTGGTGGCCTCTTGCAATTGTCCTTCCTTGCAGAGTCCATCTATTAATACAGTATAGGTAACTACGTCAGCCCTGCAACCTTTCTCCAACATCTTTTGAAGGAGCTCCCTGGCCTCCTCCAAATTACCCACCTTGCAAAACCCATTTATAAGTGTATTGTATGAGATTACATTAGGCTGATGGCCTGTTTGCACCATAACATCTAACAGCCCAAGAGCTTGTTGAATCTTGCCCTCTTTGCAGAGACCATCAATAAAAGCATTGTATATGATCGCATTTGGAGTATACCCTTCATTAAACATCTCATTAAGCATTTTGGTGGCCTCTTGCAATTGTCCTTCCTTGCATAGCCCATCGATCAATGTAGTATAGGTAATTACATCAGGCCTGCAACCTTTCTCCAACATCTTTTGAAGGAGCTTTCTGGCCTTCTCCATATTGGCCACTTTGCAAAACCCATTTATAAGTACACTGTATGTGATTTCATTAGGCTGATGGCCTGTTTGCACCATAACATCTAACAGCCGGAGAGCTTGTTCAGGCTTTCCCTCTTTGCAGAGACCATCAATAAAAGCATTGCATGTGATCATATTCGGAGTGTAGCCCTTATTCAGCATCTCCTGAAGCATCATGGTGGCCTCGTGCAATCGCCCTTCCTTGCATAGACCATCGATAAACACATTGAACGTGGCAATATCAGGAAATATGTTTTTGTTGGGCATTTCATAGAAGAGCCTTTTAGCCTCCTCCAACTTGCCTTCCTTGCAAAGACCGTCCATCAGAATATTGTACGTAATGACATTGGGATTATAACCTTTTTTTAACATCTCATACAGTAGTTTCTTGGCATCTTGGAGCTTACCTTCTTTGCATAGTCCATCAATGAGGGTGCTCAACGTGATTGTGTTAGGCTCATGACCTTTCTGTAACATAACAGCCAACAACCCGAATGCCTCGTGGGTTTTCCCTGTCTTGCAGAGCCCATCCATTAGTGTATTATACGTAACAACATTAGGAGCTTGTTCTTTGCCCACCATTTGATTGAAAAGGTTGACAGCGTCCTCTATTCTTCCCTCCCTGCAAAGCCCTTTCATGAGGGTATTGAAGGTAAAGACATCTGGAAAATACCCATGTGCTTCCATTTCATCAAACACTTTGAATGCATAATCCATTCTACCTGTTTGACAGTGGCAATTGATAACAATGTTTAAAATTGTGAGATTTGGAACAATGCCTACTTCAATCATAAGTCTGTGAACGGAGAATGCTAATTCATGTTGGTTCCGTCGGGCTAGGCTACTTAACAGAATAGCGCAGGTTGTGAGAGACGGAATGGATTTAGCTGAAACAAGCATCTGGTTGAAGGTTTCCACTGCCTCTGGAAGCCTGTTAGTATAACACAATCTTTTAATGTTTTTCTCTGCATTGCCATGGGGAATGGGGGGAGTGCGGGAGGCGTGCGTAGCGCTAGCGGAGTACGGGAGGCATTCAATAGGAAAAATGATATGGGTAGTACGCTTATAGTTTCTGTTTGAAGAACGATGAGGAGGGGGTTGAGGAATACCTGCAAGTGAAATCTTCGATAACGAAAGCATCGTGAGTATGAATGCAACAGCCACACCTTGACACTACAAACCTGTTGCTGTGTTATCATTATCTTCACTACTGCACTACTCAGCCATTCAGTGGGATATTCTGCCCAAGTGGCCGTCCATATAAAGTTGTTCATTACATCTTCACATCCAAGAAAAATATTATCTCCACATTCACAGAAACGGCGCAGACCGGTCTATCTTATCATCGATCTGTGGACACCATAGACCAGTCTCATCTTACCATGGATTTTTGGGTGTAATTTAATTGAACGGTGTAAAAGGCTATGGTGAGGCTTTTTAACATGGTAAAAGAGATAAAGTTTACACCTATTTTACACCTCGAAAGGATTTTATCTTTAAAAAAACTGATATGTGATCTTTAAAAATTTTGATCCATCTATTTAGCAGAAGGTTTGCACATGGATGGAGATTATTATTATTTTATTATTCAAATACTTATGAACAAGGTTAAATGTCAGACAATTGTTTTTTAATATTGATAAAAAATACAAAATAAAAGTTGAAAGTTGATATTTTATTTAATATTGATAAAAAACAAAATAAAAGTTGAAAGTTGATACTTTCTTTAATATTATTTTATTTAATATTGTTTATGAGTTTTAATACGTATTTCAACTTTCATGGATATGATTTCTTCTTCTCCAATCACCCAACCCAAAATTATGTGGTCATCCCTCTTGCATATTTTGATCCGGGTTACTATCTCATGGCCGTGGTGCAGCGAATGACTCACAAGTTGTAGGCTCCTCAATAATCCATATGACATTGACTACGATCTTGTTGGGGGACTCTTATAATTATAAGCTTAATTTGTAATTAATTAATGCATGAATCCATACAGATACATGATTATATGTAGGTATGGATTCAAACAAGTGATTAATTGGATTAAGGGTGAGATTTCAATACCTATTATAAAATGTAGAATTGCAAAATGAAAAGTTATAGTGTAATGTATTTAACTAGTAGGAGTTATTATTGAGAAATTATTCAATTATAAATACAAAGTGTAGAAAAATAAATGAGATAATTGCAAAATGAAAACTTATAGTGTAATGTACTTAATTAGCACAAGGAGTTATTATGGAGAAATTATTCAATTATCAATATAAAGTGTAGAAAAATAAATGAGACATTGATATAGAACTTGCAACCTTTGTATTGATAATTAAAAAAAGAGAGAACAATGCTCATGGGCCTCTTTAAGGGGGCAACCTCCATTGAGTAAAGCTCAAGACAACACACAACACAAGACAACTCTCTAGCAAAACCCTAACGACTTGTGGTTCCATCACTAATGAGTATCAACCACTTAACGGGCCTTATTTAATAATGAGGACCATTTTACACTGAGTAACTACTAACTAACTACCTAATGGGTCTTATTAAAAGAACTCGGACTTGTATATTAATTACCAATTCTCAATTAACCTAAAGTAGGGAGGATAGGGTAAGGCCCTAACATGCCCACCCCCTTCAATATAACCATTTTACTCGAGGCTAGATGTGTGTAAACTATTGCAAAATCATTATTGGTTCCCAAGTGACATCATCCAATTGTGTATGCTTCCACTGGAATAAGACTTTTTGAATTGTGTAATGGAACAATCAACATTAGTCTTTCATGTGTCAAGTTTGAAGAAGGTCATAGAGGCAAATTGTCAAGTTCTATTGACCTTCTAGAACTTGATGGAGAGGGTTCCATTTGGCGTTCTTTTGTGGCTAATACTACCTCCGACTATAACTAAATGAAACCCTCTTCATCAAGTTTTGGCAAGTTGTTCTAAACTCAACAATTTGGCTCCATAACCTTCTTCAAATATGACACATGAAAATCTAGGTGAATCTTCGAGAGGGCTAAAAGAGCCAATCGATATGTAATGGGTCCAATGTGTCAGAGTACTTAATAGTGTCCATAGAATTTTGGTGCTAGCTCATGGGAGCCCTTGTATTTGAGAGAGGATAGATTATAGTGCTAGAAACAAAGGAAAACTTGGTCCCCTTCTTGGAAAGAATGCTTAGAGTGATGTTGATGACCCTATTGCTTCATTTGATTTTGAGCATGGGGAATGGCTATTCTAGTGTTAAGTGTGTGCCACTTCCTGAAGTTTGGACGTGAAAGGAAGTAATAGAAGGGGGTCTTCAACCATAGATAGCTTCATAAGATGACATTTTGATGGAGCTATGATAAGTAGTGTTGTACCATGATTTAGCAAGGGCTAGCCATTGAATCCAATGGTTTTGTCAGTTCGCTAGAAAACAATGTAAGTAGGTTTCTAAGAATTTGTTGACCACCTCATTTTGACCATCAATGTGGAGATGATAAGTCAAGCTAGTGTTCAATTTTATGCTTTGTAATTTAAACAAATCCTACTAGAATTCACGAGTGAAGGTGGGATCATGATTTGACACAATGGAAGTGGGCATGCCATGGAGCTTAAAAATATAATCCATGAATACTTGGGCCACTGTGGAGGGAATAAATGGGTGCTTTAAGTCACAAAAGAGATAATATTTGGAAAGGTGGTCAACTACCACCATGATGACCATTTCTTTGATGGATTTTCAAAAACCCACTATAAAATCCATGGAAATGTTAGTCCAGATACTGCTTAGGATTGATAGTAGTTGTAATACCCTAGGATTCTTCATTGTTTCACTCTTATTCCTTTGAAGGGAATCACATTATGTTATCACATACAGTTGTCAAGGGCAGCAGGACGTCCAAGTCTGTGGTCTGCACAGGAAGAGTCCAAGCGCAACATTCAAAAGCAGTCCATTTCGGGTTCGAAATACTGGCAAGTGAACAGATTCAATTTTCAACCTCAAGATCTGAGTCAGAGAAAGATCAGTTGTCATATCAGCAAGAGTAAGTCACGACCATCAGATCTCATCGGAGAGAAATCGACGGTAGGGAGGCATTGCGGGGATCGCGATGCAAATTAAAGTTCTTGCAAGTTGCGAGCCTGCAATCACTCGGGATCGTTGATCTTGCTAAATCAACAGATCAATGATGCATATAGATCCCGCTATGAACAAGCATCTTCGCATTGTGGGGATCAGAAAGAAAATTAAAGTATCTTCTAATTGTGAGCCTGCAATAGCTCGTGGTTGTTGATCTTTCAGCAGTGGACACATGTCAGACGATCTCGTACTCCGGGGGAAAGCAAGCAGAAGTTGAGTGAGTAAAGGAGTCTCGAAGGCCCGAAGCCCGAACTCCCGAAGTAATTGTGGACCGTTGATCTCAAATCAATAAGAGTCGTTGATCTTTGTAGCAGTATCACCTGAAGGCCCAAAGTCTCGAAGTTAATGAGAGGTTTCCATGTCAACCAGGAGAAAGTTTCTTCAGGAGATTTCCATCCAAACGTACCGAAGTAAATCTGAGCCATTGAAGGCTAAGGAAACGCGTCACCAGATCTCTCACTTTGGGAATTCGGCACTTCAGAGGATTGCATGAGTAAGCAGAAGAAAAAGGCCCGAAGCCCAAACTCTCAAAGTGAATCTCGGACGTCCAAATCAAGAGGCGAGGCGTCACCAGATCTCACACTTCGGGAATTTAACACTTTGGAGGATTGTAGGAGAAAGCAGAAGAAATATCTCGAAGCTTGAACTCCCAAAGTAGTTGTGAACCATTGATCTTTGCAGCAGGGAGCAGGGTCCATCCGAGAACGACACGTGGCAGCAAAATCATGGCTTTCCCAGATCACAGATCGTGACCAAATCAATGGCCACGATTCATTGTGGGGACAAAACATGCTCGAACGATAAAATTATTGAGTAGTCCTGCAATTGAAACAGTGGTATACAGAAAGAGCTACGTGGAAGAAGGTGGTGAATTGCAGGCTCAAAAGTGGTGTGGATCCAAATTGCCTTTGATGGCCTTGCAATCATGTGCTTATATAACGTCAAATCCGACAGAAACACGTGGCCGCCTCCTAGGCGTTAAGCCACCCTTCGATCCTAAGGAGGATTTATTTAATGGAAAGGGAATGGTAGTTGAAACCTAAGATCATTCCATAAATAGAAGGCGTGGAAGCTATGGCCGAGGAGAAAGAGCTATCAGCCCTGTTATCCCCGATTTCTAAGGATAACTAGGAGATCGTGTCTCGAGGCCTGCAGGTCCTAGACATGGAGTACCGAGAGCAGGATTGACCTGGGCATGGCCCTGGAAGGCCCATCTTTCTTCTTCTTCATCATACTTGTCCTGTCAGTAGCAACAACATCCATCACCTTCGGTTTGGACTTGTATTGGAGAAGACTCTTGCTCCATGAGGTAATTGGTCCAGGTATCATGGTATGTGTCATATTTGGTCATTATAACCTTCAGATATATGCATCAAATTCCTTTCATTTCTGACGACTTCTTGGATCTTACATTAACCCACTTGACCATGGTTGGCGGGGTTGACAGGGTACCCTAGCAAGCTTGTACCCATAGCTTTTGGTTAGCCACCAGGGGGGATTTTGAAGGGCCATCATCTGCTCCCATCATATCATCACTCTTACATCTTATCTCCCACTCATCTATCCCATTCCCCTAGTCCGGACATTAGGATGACCTATTTGTGGGGTTACACCTTATCTCGTGGGAAGAAGGGGCTAAAGGCCCAGGAGGTAAAAGCAGCTGGTAAGAGATAAAATCCATAGAAAATGAAATCTAGAGATGCCTCACCCAGGGATTCCTGAGAAGGAAATAAAAAGCCTCTCAACAAGAAACAAGAGGGACCCGAAGAAAGATGACAAAACAAGACCTAGCGAAGAGGATGGGGGGTCTCATCATGAGCCAACCCATTATGTTCATGGGTACATAGTAGTATGACATTGCCATTATCCGGTTACCACGCCAGGGCAGTGACCTTTGGTTGCATGGCCAAGGGAAAGGGGGTGTCATCACGAGCCAACCTTATCATCTCTGTGAAAGTACTTGTGGGTAACACTGTCAGCTCTAGTCACCATGTCAAGGCAGTGTCCTCTAGTTATACCTTGAAATAAAAAGAAAGAAAAATTAATAAAGAAAAGAAAGAATAAAGGCAATAAAGGGCTTGGAAAGAATTGCATCCATGGCAGGTACAACTCACCTTCTACAAAGGCACCCACGGATAATATCACCCCTATCTTTCACTCTACCTATATGTCTGGACATCCTTTGACCACACCACCTCGTGTTACATGGCTTGGATGATATCTTCTGGAAACTTTCCTTTTCTTATAGATGCTGGCCCAGTAGGGCATTTTGTCTTTTTCTTCGACTTTGTATAGTAGGTCATTGTAATGTCTTTGAGCTATTGAATGATATGTTAGGGGTTTTATGCATGCATTTTATAAAATTAATGATGAAATATGATTGACATTGCTATGATCCCTGTGACTGATGAGCCCATGGAGGGTGAAGTTTTTGATGTGCAGGACCATGCCCCATGGACAGGTACCAAGTGGACTGGTACACATGGGGAGATGATTAGTTCGAACCTCCATGGGGCTGAAGAGCCCATCAGATGGTTGTTGGGACCCCATCAGGGGCAGAGACAGGATAGTGATTGGTCAAGCCTTTGCACAAGAGAAGAAGGAGAACGTTTTCATCCAAGACGCCTTGGTTGAGCTCAACCCAAGGGGGTTGACCCACTACAGGAGGAACGTGTCCCTTTGATGGCCCAGGACATCATTTAGGAGCCCTTGACGTCACCTCCAGTGCATGGTAGTTTGACAGGGAAGTTTGGCACGTGTGGCAGAGTTTGGAGGCCCAAAGAGGGCCAACATTTGTCATTTTGTGTTGTATTTTTCCCTAAAAAGGGGCAACGTCTCCCTCAGGAGGGCTTGACGTCTTTCTTATTGCTCATTTAGGGTTTTATTTGACAGTTTAATGTAAAACAGTATGATTTTTGGTTTTTAGCCTTGTCGGCTATTTTTAATGACCTAAAATTAATTGGAGGCCATGATACACTATATATTGAGGATGTTTTTCCCTCATTTAGACATAACACAACTCACTCACACTTGTGAGGTTTGATTTTTGTTCCCTCCTAGGGTATTTGTGTCTTTCTAAGTGAGGTGCACTTGTTATTGGAAGGATTTTTTGGCATCTTTTGGAATTTCTCTCCAAGGAAGGTTTACAACTAGGGTTTGCACATGCTTTCTTCATGATATGTAAGTGATTTTCTTGCAAAAATTCTTAATTGAATGGTTGTAGGTTTAATTTATTGCATTTGCTTATTAAATTGTTGATTTGAAACCTTAAGTAACAAGCACACAAGTAGGTCCTTGTTTCATGTCCCCTTAGAGAGAAATATTTCGGCCATTGAAGAAGAAGGATTGAGCGTAGCCTTTGCTACACTCATCTTGCTTCTTCCATTAAGCTAGCATTGAATTTTATAGGTTGAAAAGGGGGTGACGTCCTAGGCCTAGGTTATCTACACCTAGGGCCATCATCTTCTAGGGTTTGAAAGCCTTGTCTTTACAACACTTTCTCTCACCTCATCCTTTAGTTAAATTTATCATTTATGCTAGCCGTTTTGCCAAGTTGACCTAAGGAAGGAGGAAAGAGCACGAGGCCTTGCTTAAGCAACACCAGAGTGAGCCTCTTTCCCTTAGGGTTTTGATTCTAGGGCCCTGCCTTTGCAACACTTTAGAACCCTTCCCTCTTGTCTTTAAGTTTTCATCCTTTCAAAACCTTCTTCCCTTATCTTGTTTGACTCCATGTACCCTAAGGCACTGATCTTTAGCCTCCAACGTTGAAGTCCTAGTGTCCAAAACAACTCTCAAAACTTTGAATTTTGAAACCCTAACTAACAAACTAACCTAGATAAGGCTGACGTCACCCTTGAATAATCCTTCTTGATGTAGCCATTCTTAATGATAAGCAATTGCATGATGAATTAAATCATTTATTGAGTAAAGTGTTGGTTGGATACATTATTAGCTTTATCATCTTGATAGCTATTGATGAATTGATGCCTTTTCATAGATAATTGATAAAACGTTGACTTCATTATTATCTATGTTTTTTATATTGCTTATCAATTGATAGCAGATAGTCATTGAAGTACTAACCCATTGAGTTATAGTCTGCATATATACTGTATTGTTGTTGTCTTGTTCCAAGCAGGTGTTTTCATCTGGGCATACACTTCTTTATTGGCTGATTAGCTGGACTATCCGACCTTGGTGGTAACCTGTGAGGGGGGAAACTTTAACCTTGAATTTATACCTTTGCTTCTTCAAAAACCCAGGTTATCGGGGACATCTCCCCTGGGTTAACCTCCCTAAATAGAAAGAACCTTTGCATTGAGGTGACATTGGGTGGGGAAGGTTCCTATTACGCCAGTTTGGCCTCAATCCTTTAGCCTTGACCTAAAACTACAAATTGTGCGATAACATTTTGGCGCCGTTGCCGGGGAACACTGAGTCAGTCTTCCTCAACGATAAATATTTTCGGTAAGCCTTGCCTCAAAGGCCTTTTCTTACAATCTTACCTGGCGACTCCACTGGGGTGTTATTCCCCTATTTCTTTGATAGTTTCAAGCAAATTATCTGGTGACTCCACTAATGACGAATCCAACTATGACTTTGCAATGGGATCCAGGAAACTACAAGCCTTTGGACATGAGTAAAATCCTGGGATATCCCAGAGAAATGCCTCCTCTCTATAAGGATTGGCTCCCTCAATTTGCTAGCATCAATGGAGAGTGTCATGATTCTCACATGAGAAAATTTTGGGAGTTCTTTCAATACTTCCCTATCAGCGACGAGGCTGAAGACTTGGTGATGAAAATCTTCTCTGCCTCTCTGCATGGAGGGGCTAGAAGATGGTATGATAATCTTCCAGCTGCCAGCATCACATCTATGGACCTTTTTGAAGAAATTTTCCTTGCAAAGTGGGACATGAAAATAGAAGATATGCAATCATTACTAAAAGGAATTGAAGGCATAAAACAAAGAGAGCCTAAGATTGTCAGAGCTTTCGGGGCTAGGTTCCAGAAGTTGCTTTACCAAATTCCTCAAAGCCATCATCCTGAAGACAAGTACCTCGTTTATCTCTATACTAATGGACTTCAAGGACATTTGAGCTTCCTTCTAAATAAGAAGAATCCAAAAACACTTGCAAAAGCTCACAACATGACCATTCAAATTGAAAAGAGTCTTTTCTTGACCGGAACCAATGCCATGGACACTCTCAGCTTGATAAAACTAGTTTCCCTTGAAACCTTTGCTAAAGATCCACAAGAGAGAAGGGAACAAGTTTTAGACCAACAGAACGAGGATGCGATTAAGAAGCAAGAACCTAAGCAAGATGATGAAGTATCCACCCGTATTCCTCCCTCTGATGAAGTCATACAAGAACCTATTTCTCCTGTACAACAAAGTGAAGATGAGGTTAGTTTCTTTCCACTTCAGAATTCCAATGATACCATGTTCCTTGATTCAGAAGATGAAGGGGAAAAGAAAGTTTTGAACGAAGTTGATGGCCCTTGCTGTGAAATCAAAGACAAAGAAGCAATCCATGAGGATGAAAGAATAACACATGTTGAAAACACTGAGGTCCTCGAAGTCCCTGCACAAAGAGAAACACTAAGTCACCCTCCTCCCCTAGTTTTTGATAATGCTTTACTTTATAATGAAGGAAATGAGGAGGAGGAGAATGAAGTGTCAGGTGTTTTAATCCCTTCATGTTATGATGAAGATGATAACTTTGTTGATAATTTTGATGAAATCATACATGTTGGGAGACGTAGGTGGGATATAATTGGTTATGATATGGGTCCCGTCTACGACATTGAAAGTCATTTCCGAGTGTTGCCTTTGCAATTATCACAACAAACTACTCTTCAACAGTGGCAACAAGGAGATGAAATTTTTACCCATACTCTCCAAAAACCCAAGGATGACCCAACACCTTGTTTTCCTGATGACTTTCGGTCATACCTTGAGAACTTTGATGATTGTTCTTCTGAGCATTTGGATTTATTTCGTGAAGATAATTATTAATCACCACTCTTCTAATAGTTTGATACAAATAAGAACATTGTCTGCCTAAAGAAGGATTCTCATGATTTCTCATTCCAACCACCCGTTATTACTTTACCATGATTTTCCATTAAAGGTGTAGTTGGGAAGTATACCTTTAATGTTGAGTTTCCTCTTAGGCAAACCCTAAACTTCAAGGGTTGGTTGGGTACTGCAAGTTTGAGTCAGTTATCACAGTTTCCCAACTCCCCTTTAGGAATGGGCAGTCATCCTTTGAGTTTTTTCTAATCCCTCCTCAGGCTGCAAGTTGTGAAGACGACCAAGGTAGCCAACTTTCAGATTCTTCGAGTCAGTTTCCTGAACCGTGGACTTTTCATGATCCATTCCTGAGATGGATTAAGCACTCTCCTGAGAGTATGCATTGGGATCACTTTTTCCCTCCCACTCGCTTCCATGAGTTAGATTTTGTGATTTCTGATGATATGATATATATTCTAACCCATGACCTTTTTGTTCTTGATTTATCACTGTTTTGGTTTATGATGAAGCACAAAGGCATGTATCGAGGAACGTTACTGGATTGGCTTCATTGGTTATTTGACTACACCAAGCATCCAACCAAAGGTTTGCAGGTTACACTAGAGATGTTGAGGTTCTCATGCGCTCTACAGTGAGTACATGTCCCCGAGTTGGAGCCAAATGTTATCCCCGATTTCTAGTTATAACTAGGAGATCATGTCTCGAGGCCCACAGGTCCTAGACATGGAGTACCGAGAGAAGGATTGACCTGGGCATGGCCCTGGAAGGCTCATCTTTCTTCTTCTTCATCAGACTTGTCCTGTCAGCAGCAACAACATCCATCACCTTCGGCTTGGACTTGTATCGGAGAAGACTCTTGCTCCAGGAGGTAATTGGTCTAGGTATCATGGTATGTGTCATATTTGGTCATTATAATCTTCAGATATATGTATCAAATTCATTTCATTTCTAACGACTGCTTGGATCTTACATTAACCCACTTGACCATGGTTGGGGGGGTTGACAGGGTACCCTAGTAACCTTGTACCCATAGGTTTTGGTTAGCCACTAGGGGGGATTTTGAAGGGCCATCGTCCGCTCCCATCATATCATCACTCTTACATCTTATGTCCCACTCATCTATCCCATTCCCCTAGTCTGGACATTAGGATGACTTGTTTGTGGGGTTACACCTTATCTCGTGGGAAGAAGGGGCTAAAGGCCCAGGAGGTAAAAGCAACTGGTAAGAGATAAAAGACATAGAAAATAAAACCTAGAGATGCCTCACCCAGGGATCCCCGAGAAGGAAATAAAAAGCCTCTCAACAAGAAACAAGAGGGACCCAAAGAAAGATGACAAAACAAGACCTAGCCAAGAGGATGGGGGGTCTCATCACGAGCCAGCCCATTATGTTCATGGGCACATAGAAGTATGACATTACCATTATCTGGTTACCATGCCAGAGAAGTGACCTTTGGTTGCATGGCCAAGGGAAAGGGTGTCATATCACGAGCCAACCTTATCATCTCTGTGAAAGTACTTGTGGGTAACACTGTCAGATCTGGTCACCACGCCAAGGCAGTGTCCTCTAGTTAGACCTTGAAATAAAGAAAAAGAAAAAGTAATAAAGAAAAGAAAGAATAAAGGCAATAAAGGGCTTGGAAAGAATTGCATCCATGACAGGTACAACTCACCTTCTACAAAGGCACCCATAGATAATATCACCCCTGTATTTCACTCTACCTATATGTTTGGACATCCTTTGACCACACAACCTCGTGTTACATGGCTTGGATGATATCTTTTGCAAACTTTCCTTTTCTTATGGATGTTGGTCCAATAGGGCATTTTGTTTTTTTCTTCAGCTTTGTATAGTAGGTCATTGTATTCTCTTTGAGATATTGAATGATATGTTAGGGGTTTTATGCATGCATTTGATAAAATTAATGATGAAATATGATTGACATTGCTATGATCCCTATGACTAATGAGCCCATGGAGGGAGAATTTTTTGATGTGAAGGAGCATGCCTGACGGACAGGTACCAATTGGACCGGTACACATGGGGAGATGATTAGTTTGAACCTCCATGGGCCTGAAGAGCCCATCAGATGGTTGTTGGGATCCCATCAGGGGCAGAGATAGGACAGTGATTGGTCGAGCCTTTGCACAAGAGAAGAAGGAAAATGTTTTCATCTAGGACACCTTGGTTGAGATCAGCCCAAGGGGGTTGATCCACTGCAGAAGGAATGTGTCCCTTTGATGGCCTAGGACGTCATTTAGGAGCCCTTGACATCACCTCCAGTGCATGGCAGTTTGACAGGGCAGTTTGGCACGTGTGGCACACTTTAGAGGCCCAAAGAGGGCCAACGTTTGTCATTTTGTGTTGTATTTTTCCCTAAAAAGGGGCAACGTCTCCCTCAGGAGGGATTGACGTCTTGCTTATTGCTCATTTAGGGTTTTATTTGACAGTTTAATGTAAAACAATATGATTTTTGGTTTTTAGCCTTGTCGGCTATTTTTAATGACCTAAAATTAATTGGAGGTCATGATACACTATATATTGAGGATGTTTTTCCCTCATTTGGACATAACACAACTCACTCACACTTGTGAGGTCTGATTTTTGCACCCTCCTAGGGTATTTTTGTCTTTCTAAGTCAGACACACTTGTTATTGGAAGGATTTTTTGGCATTTCTCTCCAAGGAATGTTTACAACTAGAGTTTTCACATGATTTCTTCATGATATGTAAGTGATTTTCTTGCAAAAATTCTTAATTGAATGGTTGTAGGTTTAATTTCTTGCATTTGCTTATTAAATTGTTGATTTGAAACCCTAGGCAACAAGCACACAAGTAGGTCCTTGTCTCATGTCCTCTTAGAGAGAAATATTTCAACCATTGAAGAATAAGGATTGAGCCTAGCCTTTGCTACACTCATCTTGCTTCTTCCCTTAAGCTAGCATTGAATTTTATAGGTTGAAAAGGGGGTGACGTCCTAGGCCTAGGTTTTCTACACCTAGGGCCATCATCTTCTAGGGTTTGAAAGCCTTGTCTTTACAACACTTTCTCTCACCTCATCCTTTAGTTAAATTTATCATTTATGCTAGCCGTTTTGCCAAGTTGACCTAAGGAAGGAGGAAAGAGCATGAGGCATTGCTTAAGAAACACCGGAGTGAGCCTCTTACCCCTAGGGTTTTGTGCAAGATACCAGATATATAAAATATGTAGAACATAAATAAAATGCTAGAAATGGAAGAATAACAGTAAAATATCAAGCATAATCTCCACAATAACACAGAAATGATATAAGAACAACAATAGAAATAACACTTTGATTCAGAAAGCAGTGTTCACAGGCCTCTTCGAGGGGGCAACCTCCAATCAAGTAGCGCTCTGTTACAATAATCTCCAAGCTAGGGTTTTCATACCCTCGACCCTTATTTATACTAAATATGTTTATTAAGAGAAGCATCTAGAGGAAGATCCTTCTAGAAGCGGAAGCTTCTATTAGGTATTCTTACATCCACCTTATTCTATTTTATTGAAAGGACTTATTAATATTGACCTTTATTACATCCGAATACATCGATCTGTCTATGTGCAGGTTAGGACCTTAACATGTCCTCCCCCTTAAAAACAACCTTGTCCTCAAGGCTTGAGATGTGGAAACTACTGCAGAATGGTAGCTGGTTCCCAAGTGGCATCTGCTGGAGTCATATCTTTCCACTGTACTAGCACTTCCTTGA
>ML787030.1:708326-721617 GCA_009831015.1 Picea engelmannii
AGAACTGAAGGTGGCTTCTGTCCATATACCGCTTCAAAAGGAGTCATGCAAGTGGTTGTATGGTATGTAGTGTTGTACCACCATTCGGCGAGGGGTAACCATTGAGCCCACTGGTGTTGTTTTTTAGAGGCAAAGCACCTCAGCTATGTTTCCAAAAATTTGTTGACAACTTCCATTTGACCATCCGTCTGGGGATGATAAGCTGAGCTGAGATGCAATTGTGTGCCTTGTTGCTTAAATAGTTCTTGCCAAAAATTGCTTGTGAAAGTTGGGTCTCGATCAGAAACAATAGAGTGTGGCATGCCATGAAGCTTGAAGACCTGGTCCATGAAAATTTGAGCCACTGTGGATGCAGTAAATGGGTGGTGAAGAGCACAAAAATGAGCATACTTGGAAAGGCGATCCACCACCACCATTATGACTGATTTATTCCCCGATTTGGGTGAGCCTATAATAAAGTCCATAGAGATATCCTTCCAAATAGCAGGGGGGATCATAAGTGGTTGGAGGGTGCCTGGAGATTTGATTTTTTCTCCCTTGTTGCGTTGACACACCTCACATTCAGCGATGAACTTACGGATGTCATGTTTCATACCATCCCAGAAAAAAGAACGTTTGACTCGGTCATATGTTTTGGTGAACCCTGAATGCCTCGTTGTGGGTGTAGCATGAAGCTTAGAAAGTACCATGGATTTGAGCTTGGATTGTTTACTTAAATACAAGTGGCCTTTGTATCGAAGCTCATCCTGGAGCCAGGAGTACCCTGGGGGAGCTGGAGCCTTGTTCTGCAGTTGCTGGATCAGATGCGAACTTTTGGGATCTTGAAGCCATTCTTGGCGCACAACTTGGAGATAATCGGGTACAATGAAGGAAAGAGAAAAAAGGGATCCTTCATCTTCATATTTTCAGGACAGTGCATCTGCCATGACATTATCTTTTCCCTTCTTGTAAATGATCTCATAATCATATCCAAAGAGCTTAGTCACCCATTTTTATTTCTCCTGGGAGGAAATGCGTTGTTCTAGAAAGTACTTGAGGCTTTGATGGTCGGTCTTAATTTGGAAGCGTTTCCCCAAGAGATAAGGACGCCACAACTCAACAGCATGCAAAATCGCCAACATTTCTTTTTCATAAATGGGTTTGCCCAGATTCCTTTCAGACAGTTTCTTGCTAGTGAAGGCCAAAGGTCGACCCTCTTGCATAAGGACAGCGTGCCGATTCCTTTCCCTGAGGTGTCACATTCCAACACAAAGGTCTTTGTGAAGTCGGGAAGGGCCAGAATCAGAGTGGTGCACATGGCCATATTCAAGGTTTGAAAAGCTTGAGCAGTTGTTGGAGTCCAAGTGAAAGAGTTCTTTTTGAGGAGAGAAGTTAGAGGTGCTGCAATATTTCCGTAGTTCTTAACGAACTTGCGATAATACCCTGTGAGGCCCAAAAATCCATGCAATCTTTTGAGATTCTTTGGGTGCGGCCAGTCTTGCATAGATTCAATCTTTTTTGGGTCCACCCTGACGCCATCCTTTCCCACCAGATGACCCAAGTATTCTACTTCTAAGGCACCAAAAGAACATTTGGACTGTTTTAGGAAAAGTTGGTGCTGAGAGAGTAGGCGAAGAACTTGATCCACATGAGTAATATGGTCTATCCAGGTTTTTCTATAGATGAGGATATCATCAAAGAAAACTAAGACAAAATGACGGAGAAAAGGGCAAAAGACATGGTTCATGAGGCTCTGGAAGGTGGAGGGGGCGTTACACAAACCAAAGGGCATGACCAAAAACTCATAGTGGCCCTCATGAGTGCGAAAGGCAGTCTTGGGAATGTCATCCTCTTTTATACGTATCTGGTGATATCCTGAGCGAAGATCAAGTTTGGTAAAGAATTGGGTGCCACTCAATTCATCCAGGAGGTCATCAGTGACAGGAATGGGAAATTTGTCTTTGATGGTCAGTTTGTTGAGAGCACAGAAGTTAGGACACATTCTCCAAGAACCTTCTTTCTTCAGTACCATGATGACTGGAGACGATTAAGGGCTCGTCTAGGACGGATGATGCCAACAGTAAGGAGTTCCTGGAAATTTTTTTCAATTTCATTTTTTTGTGCAAAGGGATGGCGATATGGACGGATATTGGGAGGGAGGCTTCCTAGGATAAGGGGAATGGAATGATCATGAACACCGTGGGAAGAAGGGAGTCCTTGGGGAGTGGAAAATACCGTTTGATGTTTAGAAAGGAGGGCTTGGAGGTCTTGGGGCACTGGGGGTGTCTCCGTGGCTTGTATGGCATGGAGTTGGGCAATGACACCAGAATGACCTTTTTTGAGAATTTTTTCCATGCGGTGAGAACTGATGACCTTAGGTGAACCAACAGTGATGCCTTGGAATTTATATTGGTGGCCTCCTTGGTCGAATTGCATGGTTAAGTTCTGAAAATCCATGAGAATGGGACCCACTGTCCTTAGCCAGTCTGCACCCAACACAATGTCGCAACTGCCCATGTCAATAGAAAACATATGGGATTTTAGGTGGTAGTCACCGATTTGGAGATGCACATTTTCACAACACCCGCCACATTTCATAGAACCACCATTAGCAATCATGATTTGGAAATTGTTGACAACATGGATGTAGCAATGGGTTTCTTGGGCAATGCGGCGATGAATAAAATTATGGGTGCTGCCACTATCAACCAGAATGATGGCCTTTTGGTGCTTGATGTAACCGATTAACTTGAGGGTTTGGGGGGCAGAGAATTCGGTGAGAGCATTGAGGGAAATGATCGGTTCCACTTCGGGAGGGTCGGAGGGAGGGTTTATGTCAGTGATTTCTGGTGACTCGGGCACAAGGGGAGTGCCAACATCCTCTTTCAGAATATCCTCAGAGATGGCCATACAAATCTTTTGTTCCTTACATTTTTGGCCTGAGAAATATTTTTCATCACAATTATAACAGAGGCCTTTGAGTTGGCATTCATCCATTTCATCCCTGGTGAATTTTTGGATCTTTAATGGGGCGGAGGGAGTAGTGGGGTTTACTGGTTTAGGGCGAGGGATAAAGGAAGGCTTACGGTTTTGAGAGGAAACAATTTTTTGTGCTTCTTTAGATTTTTTAGTAGCCTCCACCCAAGTCGTAGGTCGATCCATGAGGACATGGACCCAAATCTCCTCCTTGAGGCCACTGATAAAACACTCTCAAAAGAAAGCATCAGTCATTCCCTCTGTTCGAAAAGCCAGGCACTCAAATGTAGCTATGAAGTCTTCTACTGTGCCTGATTTCTTCAATTTTGTCAAACGGCCCAAATGGTTGGTGTCAGTGTCAAAGAGTTCATAAAGCTCAGTCACAAATTGGGTCCAAGCAATATACTCTTAATGGGAGGTTTTTCTCCATTGCCACCATTGCCAGCATTCTTGACCTAGATGGAGAACAGCATACCGGAGTTTGGCCAAGTCATCTGTAATGTTGTAGAGAGAGAAATAATGTTCCATTTGGGTGACCCAACCAGTGGGGTCCGAGCCATCAAATTTGGTTGCATCCACACAAGGAAGGCATATGTCTCGTTGAAAGTGATGGGGCTGAAAGGAATGGGAATTAGTTTCACCTTCAGTCTTTGTATGTGCATCAGGAAAAGAGTCATCGGTAGGGATCTTGAGTTTGGTGCAAAGTGATGCAAAGACAGATTCAAGATGGGTGGTCAGTTCATGTTTAAATTCCGCCATTGCGGACTGCATGGCTACATTTATGGTGGTATTGATGGATGTATCACTGGAGGCAATAGTAGCATTGAGTTGTTTCACTTCTTGTTGGGTCTCGAGGAAACTAAATTGCAAGGTGTTGAAGCGAGACTCCAGTTCTTGGCTATGGGTATGGGCCATGAGGATGGGTGAACTGAAAAGGGAGCGGGCAGGGTCATAATTTTTTGTAGAAAAATGATATGGATGAATGTGATAAGAGAGAAGAGATGAATCTAATGGAATAGGTCTCAAATAATGTTGAAAAGATTTCTAGATTATTTTTTTTTATTTTTTTATTTTTTATAGCAGCGGGGTTATACTTTGGTCTGAAGAATGCTGCAGTGATGAAATCCCCAAATTCTTAACCAGAAATAAATGTGTATTTACTTGGCAACCCAAACACAAATGCGCGGCAATATATCTCACCCGCTTAATTTGTTTATGTTTATGTTTATGTTTCCCAAGGGTTAGGTATTCAAGGGTTCTACAGAAAAGGGTTTTCCCTGTGCTATAGCTCTCTGATATACATGCGGGGTCCAACAGTAGTACTCGACCCAATATCTCAGGGCACTAACTAAGGAGGAGAGACCATACCCTTAGCCGTACTACCCGACTACCCAAGTACTACAGAGTATCTTCCCGAGTGCTGTTCTCGGTGACACTATAGCAGTCCGACAGCCGATAGGTTTATCTAAAGAGGGCTTCAAGAAATCTAGGCCGATCCGTACACAGGTGCTATCTGATGCACTACCACTCGAAGGGGTACCAACAGGGGTTACAAGGGTGGACAACAGATGTGCACTTAAGAACCACTTGTATTTCCTGCGTGTATGAATCCCTCAACCACGGGTTTATGCGCGTAACAATAGATCTTTGTGGCTTAAATACATCAGAATACATCTCTACCCTGAAAAAAAATACCCACAAATTCTACCAAGGAAAGTGCTCTAATACCACTTTCAAGATACTAGATATATAAAATATGCAGAACATAAATAAAATGCTAGAAATGGCAGAATAATAGTAAAATATCCAACATAATCTCCACAATAACATAGAAATGATATAAGACCAACAATAGAAATAACACTTTGATTCAGAAAGCAATGTTCACAGGCCTCTTCGAGGGGGCAACCTCCAATCGAGCAACGCTCTGTTACAATAATCTCCAAGCTAGGGTTTTCATACCCTCTACCCTTATTTATACTAAATATTTCTATTAAGAGAAGCATTTAGAGGAAGATCCTTCTAGAAGCGGAAGCTTCTATTAGGTCTTCTTACATCCGTCTTATTCTATTTTATTGAAAGGCCTTATTAATATTGACCTTTATTACATCCGAATACATTGATCTACCTATGTGCGGGTTAGGACCTTAACATTTTGATTCTAGGGCCCAGCCTTTGCAGCACTTTAGAACCCTTCCCTCTTGTCTTTAAGTCTTCATCCTTTCAAAACCTTGTGCCCTTATCTTGTTTGACTCCATGTACCCTAAGGCACTGATCTTTAGTCTCCAACGTTGAAGTCTTAGTGTCCAAAACAACTCTCAAAACTTTGAATTTTGAAACCCTAACTAACAAACTAACCTAGATAAGGTTGACGTCACCCTTGAATAATCCATCTTGACACAACCATTCTTAATGATAACCATTTGAATGATGAATTAAAGAATTTATTGAGTAAAGTGTTGGTTGGATACATTATTAGCTTTATCATCTTGATAGTTATTGATGAATTGATGCCTTTTCATAGCTAATTGATAAAATGTTGACTTCATTGGTATCTATTTTTTTTATATTGTTTATCAATTGATAGCAGATAGTCATTGAAGTACTAACCCATTGAGTTATATCCTACATATATACTGTATTGTTGTTGTCTTGTTCTGGGCAGGTGTTTTCATTTTGGCATACACTTCTATATTGGCTGATTAGCCAAACTCTCTGACCTTGGTGGTAGCCTATGAGGGGGGAAACTTTAACCTTGACTTTATACCTTTGCCTCTTCAAAAACCTAGGTTACTGGGGACACCTCCCCTGGGTTAACCTCCCTAAATAGAAAGAGCCTCCCCATTGAGGTGACATTGGGTGGGGAAGGTTCCTGTTATGCCAGTTTGGCCTCAATCCTGTAGCCTTGACCTAAACTACAAACTGTGCGATAACAAGCCAAAGGTACCACGATGGACAGTTTTTTTTCTGCAGGACCATGTTGATCTGAGCTTGTGTCTCACATAAGGAAACAAACACAGTCTAATAGAAGGATGCACAAACAAAAAAAATTGAATGGGATGGCCAGATCACACTCCTGACAGTTGTGGACTTATCAGGGTGTAAATAGATCAGTTCAAGATTTTGTTTTGGTCGTCAACTGGTTGAGCAGAGGTCCCTATTTTGTAATATTTTGATAACAGAGTTGTTCTCTAGTTTTGTATGAGACCTGAGACTTTCACATTAATAGAAGTTAGTTTCTTTCATGATCTTTTTTAATTTGTGTTGAAGCACTCGTGCATGGAGGATCCAAATGAGGGTTGTAGTTGTATTGTAATGTAGGTTTGATTATAGTGTTGTTGTGATCCGTTTTAGTATTTTCTTAGTTTCCTTGTTTCCTCTTATGCTGAAATGCTTGTGCATGGAAGATTGAGATGAGTTTTTTTAGTTGTGTGGTAATGGAGGCTTGATTATAATGTTGTTGTGACATATTTCAGTTTCTGAAATCAAGAGTGCTCTTGTGCCTGAGTTTTTCTTCACCAAGCTGCTTGAAAGTCGGATGCTCATGGCAGAGTTGTCCACCTTTCTCACTAAGTCTTCCTTCTACTTACCTTTAAACTTAAACCATTGACTGAATTTAATGAGGACCTCATTTCTCAATGCATTTCTTGTCTATTTTTTGTGTTAAATCATTCTTGTATTGATCTTTGGCCATTTGACCTCCACTCATAAACCTACCTCCACAAACATTTCGATGAGGACTGGGCTTATCCGCTTGCAGTCTGAGGGTGATTCTCAGTGCTAACATTCATGAAATATTTGGAGGGGATAGAAGTGAAGATATCTTCCCTGGGAGAATGACAACGAAGAGATCCAGTTTTAGATGGTGAACTAAAGTTGGACACATTGTTCTTACTGCTTATCTTTCACCATGGTGACTCCAGTGTGTAGAATCTATTGGTGACTCCACTGAAAGGTGACAAATCAAATGGCTATGGAGGATATCCTAGATAGGAGGTATCCTAGCTAGGAGTTTTTCCCCACTCGACTTCTTAGCCATACTTGGTTATCCACATCTTGTGCCTCATATCGATGAATGGAAAGATCTGCTACCAATATTTTATGAAGGTAAGAATGAAAACCCTCTTGAACATGTTCTAAGATTTAATGCTTTGATAAAAAAACTTGACATCCAGCATGAAGACATATGTATGAATTTTTTTATGTAATCTCTTCTAGGATATGCTCGTATTTGGTATCACTCTCTTGAGATTTATAACATTTCTTCAATCAAAGAGTTTCATGCAGCTTTCAATATTTATTGTCAAAAGTTTTATTCCTCTGAGTTAATTTGTCATAGTTGTTGTGAGGAGTATACAGACTGTGTTCAAGATATAATTGATTCTTATGAAGGCTATGAGAATGAAGAAGATTCCTTGGATGAGGAATCAACTCGTTCTCTTCCCTATTCATCTACATCAGATGAAATTTTTGTTTCCTTCTCTTATGAAGAAAATGCAGAGGATAATTCTGTTCTTGAAAAATGTTTCTTTGGAAATCCTTCTTATGATGAAGAATTCATTTCAAATACTGACCAAAAACAACCTATTTTTGATGAATATCCTAGCGAAGATGATGAAGAGAAGAGATTTTTCATGGTTTCTTTGGAACCTCATAGCATGGTTCCTGTATATAATAATTATGGATCTAATCCTTGGGAGAGCCATGAAGGAGAAATGGAATGGCTAAATGTGAAGCTTATCTCATCTCCATAAATTATAAATGAGAAACATGTTAAAGAGAAACATCCATTCATTGATATACATGAGGAGATATCTTGCCATCAGCTAGCAGATGCTACCAGAGAAGGAAAAAGAGAAGTGGATCAATAGCCTGCATCAACCTTTCACTCACATGTGCTTTCCACAAACATTCAACCATATGTGATCAGTTGTAAATAAAATAAGGCTTTTTGTTACCAACCTAGTAGGTTTTATCACCTATTTTATCACCTTGTAGGGGAATACACGGAGCTGCGTTTCCTCAATGCATCGAAGTCTCAAAGATTTATCTTACCTTCATCATTGGGAGATGATCTAAAAAATGTAATTAGTTTGTTGTCACCCTTTTTTTATCCCTTGTTGATCAGTGATAGAGTAAATAAATTTTCAATTAGGAAGTTATTTGAATGGCTCTGGTGGAATTTTTTTTCACCTATTGCATTGTAAAAATCAGTTAGTTTAGGATTGTACATAAATAAACTCCATCTGGAGCATGTGTGTTTTCTTTATTTTTGTAATTAGAGCAGTGTACATATCATCCTATTGTCTTCAGTGAAATGTATTTGACCTCGAATCCACAACCCAACATCTAAGGAACTGGAACTTTGCATTCTTGGAAGCTCACAGGGAGCATGCCATCCCCTGTGGAGCCAATGTTATCAAATATAGTTGTCAAGGGAAGCAGGATGTCCAAGTCTATGGTATGCATAGGAAGATTCCAAGCACAACATTCAAAAGTAGTGCATTTCGGGTTCAAAATACTGGCAGGCGAACATATTCAATTTTCAGTCGCAAGATCTGAGTGAGAGAAATATCGGCCATTAGATCAGCAAGAGTAAGTCACGACCATCATATTTTATCGAAGATAAATCGACGGTGGGGAGGCATTGCAGGGATCAAGATGCAAATTAAAGTTTCTACAAGTTCTGAGCTCACAATTGCTCAGGATCGTTGATCTTGCTAAATCAATAGATCAACAATGCATATTGATCTCTCTATGAACGAGCATCTTTGCATTATGGGGATCGGAAAGGAAATTAAAGTATCTGCTAATTGTGATCCCACAATTGCTCGTGGTCATTGATGTTTCAATAGGGGACACATGTCAGACGATCTCGTACTCTAGGAGAAAGCAAGCAGAAGTTGAGTGAGGAAAGGACTCCTGAAGGCCCGAAGCCTGAACTCCCAAAGTAATTGTGGATCGTTTATCTCAAATCAACAAGAGTCATTGATCTTTGCAGCAGTATCACCTTAAGGCCCAATGTCCCAAAGTTAATGAGGGGTTGCCATGTCAACCAGGAGAAATTTTCTTTGGGAGATTTCCATCCAAACATCCTGAAGTCTCGAAGTAAATCTGAGCCATTAAAGGCTGAGGACACGCATCACCAGATCTCTCACTTCGTGAATTCGACACTTCGAAGGATTGTGCGAGAAAGAACAAGAAATAGGCCCGAATCCTGAATTCCCAAAGTGAATCTCGTTCATCTAAATCAAGAGGCCACACATTAACATATCTCACACTTCGAGAATTCGACACTTCGGAGGATTGTGCGAGCAAGCAAAAGAAATTTCTTGAAGCCCGAACTCCCAAAGTAGTGTTGAACCGTTGATCTTTGCAACAAGGAGAAGGGTCCATTCAAGAGTGGTGCATGACAACAAAAGCAAAGATTTCCTAGATCACAGATCGATGACTACATTTCAATAACGTCAATCTGACAACAACACATGGTCGCCTTCTAGGCGTTAAGTCGTGCTCCGATCCCGAGGAGGATTTAGTCAATGGAAAGGGATTGGTAGATGAAACCTCAGCCCAATCCATAAATAGAAGGTGTGGAAGCTATGGTTGAGGAGACAGAGTTTTTAGCCCAAGATACCCACGTTGGACGGTTTTTTCCTACAGGCCCATGTTGATCTGAGCTTGCGTCTAACAGGAGGAAACACACATAGTCTAACAGAACGATGCACAGATAAAAATATTTGAATGGGATGGCCAGATCAAACTCCTAGTAGTTGTGTATTGATCGGTGTATAAATAGATCAATTCAAGATTTTGTTATGGTCATCAACTGGTTGAGCAGAGTCCCCTATTTTGTAATATTTTGATAATAGAGTTATTCTCTAGTTTTGTATGAGACCTGAGACTTTCACATTAATAGAAGTCAGTTTCTTTCATGATATTGTTTAATATGTGATGAAACACTCATGCATGGAGGATCCAGATGAGGGTTTTAGTTGTACTATAATGTAGGTTTGATTATAGTGTTGTTGTGACCTGTTTCAGTATTTTCTTAGTTTCCTTATTTCCTCTTATGTTGAAATTCTCATGCATGGAAGATCCATATGAGTTGTTGCAGTTGCATGGTAATGGAGGTTTGATTATTATTCTGTTGTGATATATTTTAGTGTTTGAAACTTGATTTTCAAGATTTCTCTCGTGCCTGAGTTTTTCTTCACCAAGATGCTTGAAATCCGGATGCTCATGGCAGAATTGTCCACCTTTCTTACTAAGTCTTGCTTCTGCTCACCTTTAAATTTAAACCACTGACTGAAGTAAATGAGGACCTCATTTCTCAATGCATTTCTTGTCCAATTTATGTGTTAAATCATTCTTGTAATGATCTTTGTCCATTTTACCTCCGCTCATAAAACTACCTCCACAACATTTCGATGGGTATTGGTTTTATCCTCTTGCAGTATGACAGTGATTCTCAGTGCTAACACATTCAATAAAAAAAGTAAGGATGTCCTTTTTCACACCTTCCCAAAGGAAGATCACTTAGCTCATTTGTAGATTTTATAAAAGATGGACTGACCCAATTTAGGCGATGAATGCAACTCCTCTAACACCCATTGTTTTAAGGAAGAATTCTATACCAAAAAATACACGCTTTATACCACAAGGTACCAATACTATAAAGGTTTAAAACCTACATTTGGTATTAGAGATAGGTTATTGTATTTAGGGGGACACCTTTGTTGCTAAGGGTTTGGTTATCTTGGGTCGATGATAAACTTGGTTTCAGTGGGATCTCTACAGTGGTGATTTTTGTGGTGAAAAAAAATGGTGATCAATTATAAAATAAAGATTGTGAAATTCAATGGGAGAATTTTTCAGCTATGGAAGCTCAATATGGAGGATATTTTGGTAGAAAAAGAACATTGGGTTGTTCTGGATCCTCGTACTATGCCTACGAGTATGTCAACAAAAGATTGGAAGAAGTTAGATATGAACCCGCAAAGAGAACAATTTGGTTGTGTCTTTCAGATTCGGTGTTACTGAATGTCTCGGGATAATCTACAACCAAGGCATTATGGGATAAGTTAGGGGCTTTGTATCAGTATAAGTCCTTGGTAAATGTTGGTGTACAAATATGTTCAATATATATATTACACTCATTTAAATGTCAATCCAGGATTCGTAATCAATAGAGTTGATGCACTATATGTGCCGATAACAGATAAGTTCCTATGTCTGATGAGTATAGCATAAAGAAGAAACAATCAATACCGATACTTTTTTTTACAACTTTTTAATCTATCTTCCTCATGCAACTTAAGGATCAGAAAACAAAACTCATAAACATAATCCAACAAGCATGTGATCTAAAGGTTTTTGCTCAGGTAATGAATCTGTCCATTCACAGGCTCATGAAATAAAAGAGATGGAATTTGAATTTTTCCCATGTAGCAACTAAAACTAATCAACAATTAACACTTTGTTTTAGGATATCCAAATGCTTCACACAACTTCACACTTCTCAAGAAAAACAATCAATCAAAGGATTCTATCTTAAGGAACAAGTCTATTCATTCTAGGCTCATGAATTAAAGAGATGAATTTAAGAGCTTGTTTCTTGTAGCAATCAAAACAATAATTAACAATCAACTCCAGCCACTCTTGAAATCGAAATCAATTCCAGCTTCCTGCAATTCAAACAACTAGTACAAGGAACAATCAATATAATTAAGAGGCTTCATTATGGAACATGAAAATGAGGGATAAAGTCCTCTGGTTCCTATACCTACTGAGAACACTACAATCACAAACTCAAAATAACATTTGTTTAACATTCCCATACATCAAACAATGAAATGTTACCCTACAGAGATAGAAAGGAAACTAACTGTGCACACTGATTCAAAAGCAATAAATTTTGTGTTTAATTTTTAAAATGCATTTAAAATTATAGACAAAATAGAACTGTTAAATATTCACATAATCACACAAAGAATATACAGGGATTTTATCAGACAAATCGTAGGTGTGGACACTAACTGATCTCCCTAGATCCACCTAGATCTAGAACAAAAGACACCAGAACATGATGCTTTCCTTAAGTTTTAGATACTGAATTTACTAACTAAAGAGGGATGAGTTGAATACCATTTAAATGTCACTTCCTCTCGCCATCGCCATCCTATCTCCATTCCAACGCTCATACAATGATGATCCTGCAAAAGAACGCAACCAACCAAAGTGATAGTAATAGCATAAAATCAATATAAACCTATGTATGTGATCAAGGAATCATACAATAAAACACAACAAGATTTATAGGAAAGAATCATATTATTGTATCATATTAAATGTGAAAGAGAGATTACAACCATGGCCTTGATGTCATAAGGTCCCTTCCAAATGTCCTTCGTTCCCCACACACTTTCACTCCAATAATTCTGAGAGCATAGATCTGATAATATTCACAATCTATCTTGACAAAGGCAAATCTCAAAGCCACTCCAACCAAGCTAATAATTCCAAGCCAACCAAAGCTCAATATAACTTTCTCCATGAGAAATCCTCTCCTTTTATAAGTTGAAGAGGATAAGGTGAGGAGGTTAGGATGATCCCACTAAATCATGAAAGCGAGTAAGATCCAAACCATTCAGATGCCACCTCACCATAGAAGTTTCTCCTTCTAGCAGATTCGAGAAAACACTTGTTTTAACCACGTGTAGGCATTCTCGCACCCTACCTATAGAGAAACCTGCGAACATCTCGCACCCTAGTTATGGTGAAACCTACGAGAGCCAGAAATTCTTGCACCCTGCTTATATAACAACCTGCGAACTTCCTTTATAACAGGGTTTTTACAAGGGAAAATGCATCTTCTTTTCTCAGGAAAAGTTCTTCTCCCTTCTCTCTTCAGGAACTCAGGCCATTGACCCCTCTGAAGGAAACATATAGGTTTACATCATTAACAGTCATAGGGATGACGAAAATAATGTGTAACAGAGAGCACCCCAAATTATGAAGTTAGAACAGAGTGATAGCTGAAATACTTTGTCGAGTGTGTGTAGGGAACAAGAAACAGTCGGTCGGAAACCTGCCAAAAAACAAGGAAATACAGTACAATAATATATCATCATTGAGGTAGGCATTCCCATACTCAGAATACAAATGAATCAAAGCATAAATTCTGACATGTGAATATCCATGTCAAGTAAGACAGGTCATGGCCACCAAACATACACTGTGGATCCATGCCAATATGACTCAAATATGATCATAGCCACCAAAAATACACTGTGGATCTATGTGTTAAAGACTCAAATTTGAACATAGCCACCAGACA
>ML787030.1:726807-775728 GCA_009831015.1 Picea engelmannii
AATTTCACTAAAAGAAATAATGAACTTTCTTAAAACAAAGAAACCCAAACTAAAAGTTCTCTTTTAAAGCGAACTATTCAGAAGAAATCTGATCTTTCCCTAAACAATTCTAAAGAAAACACATGCTTTGTAATTGAAAGACATTCAAAGTAAGAGACTAATCCTTCAAAACCAAACAAAGCAAAGATGAATAAAAGAAACTCAAAGAATGTCAAGAAGACTGTAAACAGATCAATATAGGCTCCAAAAGTTCAATCCAGCTGTTCAAAGCAAAACTGGGCATAAAAAAATGACAAGACCCAATCCAAAAATTTTTACAAACAAGTTCACAGGCTAGCAGTGTATTACAGTGCAAGAACCAAAGATTCTCGCAGGCTGAACAAAGGTTGATTGTGAGGGGTTTGCATTGGACTTAACACCAGGGTGCGAACTCAAGTGTTTCTTGCAGGCCACTAAAGGGTATAGTGAGAGAATGCCTGTAAACAAGAAAAAATTTGAAAAAGGACTAAATTGAGTGAACTTTCAGATCCAGATATTCTGGATGGATCTCCCACAGACTCAGAGACCAGAAAACAAGCAATCAAAGAAAGGGAAACTAGACTAACTAGGAAACAATCCATTCCCCAGTGGAGTCGCCAATTTTGTTATCGGACAAATCGGTAGGTGCGGACACTTACTGATCTCCCTAGATCCACCTAGATCTAGAACAAAACACACTAGACCATGATGCTTTTATTAAGTTTTAGATATTGAATTTACTAACTAAAAAGGGATGAGTGAAATACCATTTAAATTTCGCTTCCTCTTGCCATTGCCATCCTAGCTCCATTCCAATGCTCATACAATGATGATCCTGCAAAAGAACGCAACCAACCAAAGTGATAGTAATAGCATAAACTCAATATAAACCTATGTATGTGATCAAGGAATCATACAATAAAACACAACAAGATTTATAGGAAAKAATCATATTACTGTATCATATTAAATGTGAAAGAGAGATTACAACCATGGCCTTGATGTCGTAAGGTCCCTTCCAACTGTCCTTCGTTCCCCACACACTTTCACTCCAAGAATTCTGAGAGCATAGATCTGATAATATTCACAATCTATCATGACAAAGGCAAATCTCAAAGCCACTCCAACCAAGCTAATAATTCCAATCCAACCAAAGCTCAATCTAACTTTCTCCATGAGAACTCCTCTCCTTTTATAAGTTGAAGAGGATAAGGTGAGGAGGTTAGGATGATCCCACTAAATCATGAAAGCAAGTAAGATCCAAACCATTCGGATGCCACCTCACCATAGAAGTTTTTCCTTCTAGAAGATTTGAGAAAATGCTTGTTTTTCCCACGTGTAGGCATTCTCGCACCCTACCTATAGAGCAACCTGCAAACATCTCACACCCTAGCTATGGTGCAACTTGCGAGAATCAGACATTCTCGCACCCTGCTTATATAGCAACCTGCGAACTTTCTTTTTAACAGGGTTTTTACAAGGGAAAATGAAACTTCTTTTCTTAGGAAAAGTTCTTCTCCCTTCTCTCTTCAAGAACTCAGGCCACTGACCCCTTTGAAGGCAGCAAATAGGTTTACATCATTAACGGTCATAGGGATGACAAAAATAATGTGTAACAAGGGAGGTTTACCTTGGTTGGGATAGTGGGCCCTTGCCAAACCAACAAGGTACCCCTAAATATATTTCAGACTAAAACACTTTACTTATTCCCATGAATTGCATAAACAACATCTACATTCCTTCAATTGATTAAATGGATCAGAAATTCAACATTTCATTTCCCAACATACATCCTTCTCCAAGAACCAATCTTACAACATACTAATTCCTCTCCTCTCAGTACTCATTCCTTCATATTTATACAAGGAAATTCAATGGATATGGATCAGAACAAATCCCCCAACTTAGAATTCGTTCACACTGTTTATGCACAAAATCAAGGTTTTTCACCAAATATCACAAATTCAAGTTAAGGAGCCTTCGATATCTCTCTGTCCCTTGTGAATTTGTAGAAATAATTTATGGGTTTTGTAGATGGATATATTTTATAAAAACCCATTGGATGGTTTTGTAATATATTTCTCCATCTACACGCAAAGCAAGGCACAATATGGAAATTTAGAAATATTTGACGATTTTAGGCTGAATCGTTCCCCCTGAGCTGGAGGTCCACACGTGCAAGATGGGTGAATTCTGACTCACATGTCTGCATGAGAAAATTGTTATGGATAAAACTCATGTCCCCAAATTTTGATATCCATCGTCATCGGCCCAGAAATCGAGGTGAAAATCTAGTACCAGAATGCTGGTACCGGAATCCTGTAGGTAGGTGTTTAGTACTGGAATACACACAGTCACACCATGAGTACCGGATTAGCACAGAACAGATTTTGGAACTGGATTAGTCACCCAGGCAGTACCGGATCAATGCTGCTTAAGATTCAAACGATTAGGATCATAGAAAATAAAACATTAAATCAAATTAACTCAAGAAAACTAAACAAATCATGCCTTAATCATAATCTACCCCTTATGCACATGAACAAAGTCACTAAGTGGATTTATGGAGCAAACAATCAAGTATACACTCATAGCATAGGTAGAATAGGCTCAGATAGAGGGTAATATAAGGAATTATAAGTGTCAAAATGGAGACTCAACAGTAAACAGAATTTTCCTATGGAAGAAGTGTTGAAATATTGTAACTTCGAAGAATATTCTAATTATATTTGAGTTATTATCTTATAAATTAAATCCCCTTTTGTGTATTGATCATGTCGAGTCTTATAAAAGATCAAATCCCCTTTTTTGGATTGGTCAAACCATATTTATATGGTGGTATTTGTAAATTCATCCCCTAGTGTTTGTAAAGTGGTTTTAAGCACTTCTAGAAGAAGTCAGTTGTTGGTTGTCTCTCTCTTGCTACCTTTATTGGGATGAACCAGGTTTAGGTCTACCTGGATTCCTACAAAATCCCTTTAAAACTATCGGCCCCTCTGGTAAACCAGAAGGAAGCACAATACACATAGTGCACTGTTCAGTCTCACCCGAGATAGTTCTATTGGTGGTTGCAATGCTCATGTTCTTACAACCTGGGAATGAGTGGGGATATGGGATTAAACTCGGTGATATTCATTTGTCACTTTAACATTAAGCTTATATTGAATACCCTGTCATTCTTATTCATGCATGTAAAATAAAAGATCTATCTAGTCATTCACACATTTGTCTAACATATAATCATTGACAGTAAAGGAAATACACAATATTCAATCACATAACACATGATCTACCATGGTTCATCCCTCCTGGGATACATCCACAAAGATTTGTCTGCTCTGCTATTTTATTATGGTGTTTCCAAAGCTATAGCACTATGCGCATTACAACTCTCCATCAGTGGGTCGAGATCTATAATGAGGCAGACTAGATCACACCAAGCTCCTTAGCCTGTGATCTAACCCTCAAGATCTAGCTTATTTCCTCTCCTAAGATCAACAACTTACAAAAAAGATCGGACTTATAGTCATTCTCTCTTCTTACAACATAGTAACAATGACCAACCAAAAAGGGAAGCTCCGACCTAGACCTCCTAGGTACCTACTTATACATGTTTTTGGCTTACTAGCCATTACATATTCTTACTAGAACCTTAACCCTATCATGGCTAGGTATTCTTCCATGCGTGCCTCACATTATTTCCTCTTCTACATGTGCATCTCTCTTGCATGTGCGCTGATCCAGATGGATGTCGGTAGCCTTCCACCTATTCCAACTGGCTCATTTTGGCAGTTTTCTAGTTTGGCAGTTTTTTCCCTAGTTTTCGGGTCCGTGACTTGCGGGGCCATTTAGAGGCCCTAAAAAACGTTTTTTTGGGCTCACCACAGTTAGAGTAACCTTTGATAGATAGCATAAAAATGTGTAGTTTTCAGATAGACCTTTCCAATGGGCTATCGTGCACCTAAAATGAAGATCGTATGCAAAAGTTACGACCCCGGGAAGTTGATGTACTAACTTACCCAAACAGGGCCCACATGACTTTTGGCACTTCATCTCCTAGTGTTAGGTTTTTTGGATGTCTAGGGTTTTTGAAATTCCTGTTTATTGTAAAAATTGCTTCAAAACCTCATTATAATTATCTTCTTGTGAATGAGGGAAGTCATCACATCTCTTCTCAGAGATAAGCCACCACCATTCTAGCAAGCTTGTTTCCACTGCATTTTACAGTTTCAACTTATTTCCTTATTGAATAGAAACCATTTTTACTATATATCTGTTATTCTGTGTTAAGAAGTTTTTGATAATAATATGTATTCATTTATTTATGCAAATATATCCCGGATCAGTGGTATCAGAGCGGTCTTCTCCTCGTCGTTCTTAATGCATGTCCCCAATGAGGTCAGGGTACAAAGAATTGGGTCTCGAGCTTGTTACTCTTGAGAAAAAAATATCTCGCACACCCAAATGACCTCTCATGGAAGAAGAAAAGAAAGACAATGGAACATGAGATTCCTTCAAAATGTTGCTCGAGGAATCCCTCATACAACAAAGGAACAAGATGATGGATAGTTTTGCGCAAATCCTTCAACGAATACCAACAGGTGACACATCTTCCTCAAATGGAGGTGCCGCGCCCTTCAAGGTACAAATCAAATTTGATATTCCTATATTTGAAGGTCAGATAGACACAGATGCAGTAGACAAATGGTTGAATATTCTAGAAGGATATTTCTCTATCCATAACTTCTCGAATAGAGAAAATATTACTTTTTTCGCTCCTCAAAGCCATCCCCATGTCAAAGATTGGTGGGAAATTTTCTATGAGAAAAAGGAAACAAACTAACCCTCATTATTTACAGTCGCATTCTTGTGGGAGTTCTTTAGGGATTCTATTAAGGAACAATACTACTCTTTTGGAAGTTATGACGACCTGTACACAAAACGGACCACGTTGCGGTAGGAAAGAGACCAAGCGGTGCCCAAGTTCACAAATATCTTCCATACCTTGCGCACCAAGTTGGGTATCAAATATTCTGAGTGACATCTAGTGCTTAAGTATCACGACAGTCTACATAGATACATCTAGGACGAAATGGAGTTTTTGGACATATCATCCTTGGGCTCAGCCTACCGATATGTTGTCAAAATCGAGCAAAAGCTCAAACAAAAGACACAAAAATTTGGGCTTGGGAACCCCTCACATCAAAATCCAGGAAAGAGTGATCCCAACCCACAGAACAAAGGACAGAGAAAAGATGGGCAGCCTCAGGACAATCAGTCCAGGACACAAGAAAAGAAGGACACCGGAAGGACAAAGAAAGATATCAGGAAGTGGTGCAACTTCCATAAGAGCCCCTGGCATAACACTGTTGATTATCGCTCAAAGCAGTCGCTAGTGGATGAGGTTGAAGCCTATGAATCAGATGTGGGTTCTGACTCTGATTCAGAACCAGAAAGGGGGAGATAGATCATAGATGTAGAACCCAATGCTACCACCAAGCTCCATCCTGGTGAACTAGACAAGCCAGAGGAAGGTGAGCACCTTTTTCATTCACATATGTGGGTGAAGGGTACCCCACTGCACTTCATCATTGATAGCGGTAGCCAAAAAACCCTCATCTCATTAGAGGTTTTCAAGTGACTCGACCTACCGACAAAGACGCACCCATAGACCTACACCATCAGATGCTCTACCAAGGAAGTGACATCTGTGTCAACCAACAATGTCGCCTGTCATACAACTTCAATCCCTTCAAAGACGAGGTATTGTGTGATGTTTCCCCTCTCAAAGTTTGTAATGTTATTTTGGGACAACCATATTTATGGAAATGTAATATTGTATATGATTCTAGGCCTCGTAGTGTTATTATTACTTTGAACAAGAAATTGTATAGGATACCCAAGGCAGTCCCACCCAGTGTTATTTCCTTGATCTCTACCAAGAAATGTAAAAATGTCATCTCTCATACAGGAAAGTTTGTCTTTTTTGTGATTTTCTCTCAGAATGAGAGAAATATCATAGCCACATCAAAAGAAGATAAGGTTATGGAAGAATAATCAGATATCTTCTCCTCACCTATCGGGGTACCTCTACATTGTCAATTCAAGCACCCCATCGATCTGACCCCGAGCGCACCACTGTCCAATGGGCTAGTATACCACCACTCTTTGTTAAAGAATGAGGAGATCAAGCGACAGATCCAAGAATTGCTTCACAAAAGGCACATCCATCCCATTTCATCACCTTCGAGGAGCCTAATTGTGCTAGTACAAAAGAAAGATGGAACCTAGCGAATCTACATTGATTACTGAGCCCTGAATAAAATCAAAGTTAGAAATTGGTACCCTATTCCCCGAATCAATGACCTCCTTGATTAGCTCATGGGGGACAAATACTTCAGTAAGATTGATCTAAATTCTGGCTACCACCAGGTCCCAATAGAATAGACAGATGTATGGAAGACCACCTTCAAGTCAAAGGAAGGCCTTTTTGAATGGTTGGTCATGCCCTTTGGTTTGAAAAATTCTCTAGCCACTTTCATGAGGATGATGGATGAAATCCTACGACCATTAACCAATACTTTTGTACTGGTGTATCTGAATGACATCCCCATTTACATAAAGACTCAGGCAGAACACTTGCAACGTATTCAATAGGTTATGCACACCCTGTGGCAACACCAACTCTACACCAACTTGGAAAAATGCTCCTTCGACATGGACAGGGTTCATTACCTGAGATACATCATTGATCAACATGGTGTACATGTGGATCTAGCCAAAATCCAAGTCATTCATGCCTAGCCATCCCCAACCACAGTCAATGAGATTTGTAGCTTCTTGGGCCTAGCCAATTTCTACCATAGTGTCATGTTGGGATTCTCTGATATTACATGGACTCTCAACCAAGTAACCAAGGGTAGTGGTAAGGAAACATTTGTGTGGGGTTGGTCCCAACAACAAGAATTTGATGATTTGAAGCAACGCTTGTGCTCATACCTAGTACTTTCAC
Source organism: Picea engelmannii (assembly GCA_009831015.1). Taxonomy (NCBI): domain Eukaryota; kingdom Viridiplantae; phylum Streptophyta; class Pinopsida; order Pinales; family Pinaceae; genus Picea; species Picea engelmannii. Next base: position 733,838 of record ML787030.1, read on the forward strand.
TACCAGACCTGCAACAACCCTTTGATATTTAGATAGATGCTTTAGACTATGTTGTGGGTGTCGTTCTCACTCAACACAGACACCCCATGGCCTATCATAGTGAGATACTATCAGATGATGTCCGTAAGTACCCTAATTACGAAAAAGAAATGTACTCCATTATGTGAGCCTGCCACCAGTGGAGTCATTGTATTGTTGGGAAGGACACAATCATCCACACTGATCATAATCCATTGTAGTTCATGCAGACACAAGACAAATTGCAGAATGACCACCATCATAAGTGGTCCATGTACTTGCAGAAATTCCACCTCAACATCAAGTATAAAATGGGAAGCACCAACCATGTCATTGATTGCCTCAACAGACTGCTAGTCATGACACTCACCACAGTTCTAGACTCTTATGGCCATGAGACCTTTGGATGGCCCCAACTCTATGAGATAGATACGGACTTTGCCACCACCTACCAAATGTTGGGCACAAACACAATTGTCGCTAATTTCCATCTTAAGGATGGGTTGTTGTGTTGTTTGGGCCATATCTATGTTCCATCAAGCGAGCAAGAGAAGCTGATCTAGGAATCCCACTACAGTCGGGTGGCAGGACACTTCGACATCAAAATGACAGTGGCAATGCTGCAGAAACATTTCTACTGACTGAAACTACGATAAGAGGTCAACAAGTATATCAGATCCTACATTGTATGCACAATTGCCAAACCGACCACTAATAAATAGGGCTTGTACACCTCTCTTCCTACTCCTGATAGGCCACGAGAATCCATCTCAATGGACTACATGAAGGGCCTCATGTCCACCAAGCAGGGAAATGACTGTGTTTTTGTGGTTGTGGATCACTTTTCTAAGATGGTGATTTTGGCTGCCTGCAAGAAGAGCATAACAACAAAGGCCACTGTCAAACTCTTCTTTGAACGAGTCTATGTACATTTTGGAATCCCACAAACCATTTTCTCAGATCAGGATAGTTGATTTCTCAGCACATTATGGTCAAGCCTCTAGTCACTACTGGACACTAAGATCACCAAATCTACGACCTTCCACCCCCAGACAGATGGCCAAACTGAGGTCGTAAATCAAATGATCGTGCATATACCGCCCATGTATAGTTCCAATAACCCTCGCACATGGGATAAGAGTCTCCCCAATGTTCATCATAGCTACAACCGAGCCTTGCATAACTCAAACAACCACAACCCTTTCAGGTGGGGTTGGGATTCCAACCATTGGGTCCCATAGATGTTGCACTACCCCTTGTGTTCACCTCGACTGACTCATCTCCTGCTCCACCCAGTTCATTTGAGAGGATCTAGCACATTCGCCAACAGGTTCAGGATATTCTACAAAAGTCCAATGACAAGTACAAGCAGCGCCATCATCAACACCGGGTGCCACATAAGTTTCAGGTGGGCGACAAAGTTTGGTTTCACTTGCAGAAATAACACCTTACAAGACCCCATCTGAAGCTTCACCCACTCCTTTATGGGTCGTACACCATCACCAAATCTTTGAGTGATAATGCGTTCGATCGCAACATTCCTTCTTTATGTGTCTTGAACCTAGTGTTCAACGTGGATATCCTTCGACAGTTTTTCCCACCATTATTGGACACCTCAAAGATAATAGAACAACTGATACCAACATAGCTCAACCCTGACTGCATACAATAGGAATCAAGTGATCAAATTGTGGACAAACAGATCAAGGGCACTCATCAACAAAGGATCCAACTTTATCGAGTTGTCAAAGCAGGCCAGCTCTTGCACCAAGGCAAGTGACTCACCCGGGGCCAAATTCAACAGAAATTTCCTCATCTGATGGGGGAATTCAACACAATGGAGACCATTTCTTCCTAAGGGGGGAGGATTGATCTATATGGATGTCAGTGGCCTCCCACCTATTCCAACTAGATCATTTTGGTAGTTTTCTAGTTTGGTAGTTTTTTCCCTAGTTTTCGAGTCACTGACTTGCAAGGCCGTTTTGACGCCCTAAACAACGTTTTTTTGGGATCGTCAAAGTCAAAATGACGTTTGATAGATAGTATAAAAATGTCTATTCCTCGGATAGAACTTTCCAATGGGATATCGTGTGCCTAAAACAAAGATCGTATACAAAAGTTACGACCCCGGGAAGTTGATGTACTAACTTACCCAAACAGGGCCCACGTGACTTTTGGCGCTTCATCTCCTAGGGTTAGTTTTTTTGGATGTCTAGGTTTTGACATTCCTGTTTATTGTAAAAATTCCTTCAGAACCTCATTGTAATCATCTTCTTGTGAATGAGGGCTGTCATCACATCTCTTCTCAAAGATAAGCTGCCACCATTCTAGCAAGCTTGTTTCCGCTACATTTTACAGTGTCGGCTTGTTTCCTTATTGAAAATAAACCAATTTTACTATATATATATATATATTATTCTGTGTTAAGCATCTTTTGATAATAATCTATATTCATTTCGGTTTGAAAATATATTCAGGTTTAGTGGTATCATAGTGGCCTTCTCCTTGTCGTTCTTAATGCATGTCCCCAATGAGATTAGGGTACAAAGAATTGAGTCTCGAGCTTGCTTCTCTTGAGGACAATAGCTCTCACACTCCCTAACGAACTCTCATGGCAGAATAAAATAAATATGATGGGACAAAATATCCCTTCAAAATATTGCTCGAGTAATCCATCATGCAACAGAGGAACGAGATGATGTATAGTTTTGCGCAAATCCTTTGACGACTACCAATAGGTGACACATCTTCCTCAAACGGAGGCGCCACCCCCTTATAAGTACAAATCAACTTTGATATTTGTATATTTGAAGGTCAAATAGATGCAGATGCGGTAGACAAATTGTTGAATCTGCTAGAAGGGTATTTCTTTGTCCATAACTTCTCGAATAGAGAAAATATTACTTTTGAGCTCCTCAGAGTTGTCCCCCATGTCAAATATTGGTGGGAAACTTTCTGTGAGAAAAAGGAAACAGAGGAACCCTCATTATTTATAGTCGCACTACGTTGGGAGTCCTTCAGGGATGATATTAAGGAAAAATACTACCCTGTTGGAAGTTATAACGAACTATACACAAAATGGACCATGCTGCGGTAGGAAAGAGACCAAGTGGTGCCCGAGTTCACAAATATATTCCATACCTTGTGCACCAAGATGGGTATCAAATATTCTGAGCCACATATGGAGCTCAAGTATCATGATAGTCTGCATAGATACATCTAGGATGGAATAGAGTTTTTGTACATCTCATCCTTGGGCGTGACCTATCGATATGCTGTCAAAATCAAGCAGAAGCTCAAACAAAACACACGATAATTTGGGCCTGGAAACCCCTCACAGCAAAAGCCAGGAAAGGGTAGCCCCAACCAACATAATAGAGGATAGAGAAAAGACGGATATCCTCAGGACAACTAGTCCAGGCCGCAAGAAAATAAGGACACCGAAAATACAAAGAAAGATACAAGGAAGTGGTGCGACTTCCATAAGAGCCCTTGACATAACACTGTTGATTGCCGCTCGAAGCAGTCATTAGTGGCTAAGGTGAAAGCCTCTAAATCATATGCGGGTTCCAACTCTAATTCGGAACTAGAAAGGGGGAGACAGATCATAGACACAGAACCCGATACTGCCATTTCTACCACCAAGCTCTAGCTCGGTGAACCGGATGAGCCAGAGGAAGGTGAGTGCCTTTCTCATTCACAAATGTGGGTGAAGGGTACCCCGCTGCACTTCATCGTTGATAGCATGTTGGCAGCCAATTCAATTTTTTCTATTGTCCTATAAGCTGCCTACACCTATGTCTTCTGAACTTCAAATTGTCGTCGCATTTTTCAAATAGACGATATTTTCATTTCTTGTGACACTTGCAAATCTGTCTTCATTAAGTTTTCACGACTATAAGTGTGAAAACTTCTTCTTTTGAGGTCACATTTCGATCACTATCTGAATTTTCGTCATCTTTTTATCGATTTTTTCTATGGAACTTACCTTTGGTTTATCATTATGTGGCTAAAAGTATTTTCAAACTATGCCCATGTGGACATTCTTACTTTGATTGCATAACTTGATTTTATTAAACTTACGAGGCATTGAGCATATGGGTTTATACTTCATTGATTCATTGAATTACAAGGGGGTCATGATTTATTTTTGTTTTTATGTATGATGTGATCCTTATGATAATATTTTTATGGCTCTTGGCTTGTAAATTTCATGAGTATCGATTGGCACCATGGTTTAAAACTTTTGATTAAATCATTTATACAATGGTGCATTGCTAACATTTGGTGTTGGTTTCACGTTAAATATCAATGGTTTGAAAAACTATAGTTAATGGCGCATTGGCATATCACTCACCGTTCGATTCTTTGGTTGGCCAAACGATTTGTTTTTTTTTGAACTATGCTATGATTGTTTGACAGAGGTGGAACTTGGCGGTTGTACTTTGCCATAACTATTATGCATGGCGGTGAATAACTCCACCACCCTCGCACGCGTACATTAATGATTTCCCCCTTTGATCGTTCATTGTTGTTGGACTGAACAACTTTTCTCCTATGCATTCGTGAATTCGAACCAAACCCTTACCATGTGCTCGCACCATGGCCCTGGTCGTCCGAGTTGAACCCATTGGGAGCCAGGCCCTGCTGATGTTTGACAGTGCCCGCAGTGACCTCGAGGAGAATGGGTGGCTTCCCTTTATACAAAAATTTGAGGGTTTTAACCTCTACGTAGCTCGACAATTTGCTTTGACCTTTGATGGCTGTCGGGCCAAGGTCGGCGATATTCAATTGCAAGTTGATGAATAGTTTATCAGTCTTGCTACGGGTTTGCTTGCCACTGGACAACGATGGTCCAAGAATTGCAAAGTAGAGGAGGTCCCATGGACACTTCTCTTCCAGTCGCGTAAAATCACCTCCTGTGATAAAGGTTTGCCAGCAACTATGCTTAAACAACGTTGGCATGATTTATTGATGATAATCAAACAATTTGTCACCTGTGAAGGCAGGTACGGGTTTGTGTTTTTACACCACCCTCGTTTGATTATGGTTTTTATGGGTTATCAACTCAATATGCCTTATTATTTGCATAGGAGCCTGTTTAAAATGTCAAAGAAATACAAAAGAAATCAGGCTGATAGTAGCCTTTTTCATTATGGGCTGGTGAATCTTATTGTTGTCTGTCATTTGAGTCTACGCAGAGACTATTGGAGCAATTTCATTTCTCGGAATGATTTTGAGGATTCGAACCCTCCACAGGTCAACAAACCAGTGGTGAGCGAGGTTAAGGTTGCACCCCCAGTACCCTACCATACCCTATTTCCTAAACCCGTGGCCGATCTTCCTACCGACCTACCCCACTCTGTGATTAAGGGCGTTAAGACTGTTAAGTCTATGGGCAAAAAACATAAAGCAAATCTCACTGCGAATTCTAAAGGAAAGAGGAATGCTCGTTTGATTTCATGGATGGCAAGGAACAAGCCAAAACCTCCTGTTGAGCCAAACCCTATCGTATTGAGTGAGGACTCTGATTTGGAAGTGGAGCGTTTCTTGGCTAGCGAATACCCCTATTCGCAAGGTCTATGTGCCGAACCCTCGTATGACTTTGTGTCAAACCTACCCCCCTGCCTACAGGACGATCCTAACTACCCAGGCATTAAGTTGCCTTGTGAAATCCCCAGTCGTTCACCCAAACCCTCTCCTGCTCTGTCTAAACCTACAGTGTCACCTTGTGATCAATGTAATGCATGGTTAGAGAGGTATTATAATGATGTGCCGATTCTCCAGTCAAAGATTCAATCTTTGGAGGGCCAGATCGCACTGCTTACCAGTCAAAAGGTTAAGCTACAAGCCACTTGTAAGAGACAAAGGACGACAGGATCCATCTTGTTTAAAAATGTGGAATCGGCCACGGCTGTGGTGAATTCTAAGCTAGCGTAATTGGATAGCCTCGTCGTCACACAGGTATGTTTAATATAAATCATTTTTGTAAATATTGCTTGTTTATGTAACGATTCGAATTCGGTTTTAAATAGATCTGTTTATTGCATTAATTGGCTCTGTTACATTACATGCATTATATAAATAGCTTTGCTTTGACTAAATGGAATTTCGTTTTCCCAGTTTAGCTTCCATTAGATTATCATCGATTTGATTGATTTTGGTATGGATTTGATTTGTTTGATTGAGTTAAAATGGATGCTCTGCTGTCAATCGAATTTGTTTGTGTCTATTCAAGATAGGAAATGTTTCTCATATCCACTTTAGAACACAATCACAGTTCGTTTTGATTTTGTTATAATGCATGCGTTATGATTGGCAAAATTTTTGATATGGTTAACTGTTACGGTTTTATGTCCCATATGACTTTCGACTAACAGGAATACAATTCGGATCATTTCCAATGTGACTCTATACACCACACCCAAATCATGAATATATTCAATTCTAAACGATTATGCTAAAAACCCAGCCGGTTAATTCGCATTGGTTCACTATTAGCTTGACTATGATTTAGTTGGATTCGTAATGGCAATGGATACTCTGTTTGAATTTGATTTGTAAAGCGAGATTGGATTCACGATTTATTTCTATATTAAACTCTGTCATGATCCCTTTGAAATTAATGATTTCGTTCAAACCACGATTATTGCCCAGTTTGCAATTACCAGTTCTGTTGATTCTATTAAGATTGTGATCACAATTAATCGATCTTGTCTGTTGACTGTGCAAGGATCAGTGATCAAAATTTATGGCAAATGTGGTTGGGTTGATGCTGTTACGTATGTTTTCATTTACACATAATCGAAATAGTTTTTCCATCTGTTTGTTCGATTAAACGATATGAATTTTTTGTTATATCATTATAGCTATAACGAGTAGAAAATGGTTGTGTTGGATTAGATCGTATCACATATGATATGACTCATTATCAATTTCAATTGGATATGAAACGGTCTTGTTACTGTTCGACCCGATTTTATGGTAGCAGTAAAACAGAGTATTCTTGCCCCTGTTTTCAATTGAATCACTTTTGATTCTGTTTAATGTTGAATGATAAAATCATTTGAATCTTGAGTGATTCGTTTTAAATGATCATTGGAAGAAAAGTGGATTTAATTTTATTTAAAAGATTTGATTTGATTTCAATTCTGATCATGTATGTTATTTTAGACTAGCTACAGAATCAGATGATTCTGTAGCTAAGTCTGCAGAATTAGATTTTTATTGTTTTGCTAATAAAATATCTTTCTAACTTGTTGTTTTTGGTACATTGCAGATGAATTCGAAATTACATTGGATTTGATGAGCAGTTAGGAGATATTTGAGATATTTTACTTGGATTTTAATTTCCTAGTTTAGTTGATCTTGGGGAGATCTTCCCAGATTTTTGTAAAACAGTTTGATAACTGCCACAGGGAGGTTTTACCCTGTGGAGAAACTTATAAATACTTATTATTTTTGCAATAATGATCATCCTCATTCGTGGGAGAACAAGGATATGGAATTTTAATACAGGCTGAGGCAGAATTTGATGTTTTGTTACAGCTTTAGCTTCTCATGATATCAATATTTTGTTTCATGTTATGTGTATCAATTTGTATTTGGTTAATGACTACTTTAGCTATCTTAATCTTGTGCAAATGATATAATTTAATCATCACAATCCATATCTGATTTCTTCTAGTATTTAAAAAACATAGCAATTTCTTGATTCAATTTGTGAAGCATAGATTTCTCTTCTTCATTGATTGGATTATTAAGTATAAGTTTTTGCATCACAGGTTTCCCTTATTGCAGAGATTTATAAATCACATAATTGTTATGATTTTTTATGTCTTGTTTGTCCTGTAAACAACTCAAAGAGCAGCGCAACCTATCATTTACGAAAAGCTTTTGGACCATCTGGTGCGAGTTTACTTCCTCCGACCAGCTTCAAAGTCATCATACACAGGACAAACTTGGAGCATTTCCAGGTCAGTTTGTCATTTATTTGTTTAGTATATTTGTTAAGTATTTTAGTTAGATATATGTGTTTAGTATATTAGATTGTTTAATTTCAGTAAGTTTAATTTCTTATTTATAAAAAATCAACAAAAACATATTTCGCTGTCTTAGGGCAGAATATAATGAGTTTTGCAGGTTTTAATTAAATCTGTAGATTGTCTATATTGTACATTTTGTGAATAAGTAATATTGCAGTCAGTAATTAGATAGTTGCTTAGAGTTAGTATAATATTAATTAGTAGATTGTATATAGAATAGTTAGAATAGTTTAGTTTAGTTTTAGTTTAATTAGTTTAGTTAGTTTTAGTTAGTTTTATTTAGTTAGTTAGTTTGTTTTATTTAGTTTTATTTAGTTTAATTTGTTTAATTTAGTTTTAGTTAGATTAGTTAGTTTAGATTAGTTTTCTCTTTGGTTTTCTTAAAGACCTTAGAGCGGCCAACGGAGCCGCTAAACTCGTCAGGGTGGTCCATTCCAAATGGCTTGGGTTATTAGACAACCCTGGACCGGTTCCACTCTCTCAGTTGACAAACGGTCAGTTTCGCACATCAACAAATGGAACTAGAAGGAGGGCCTAAACTTAATTAATGGCACGAGGTGGTCGCAAGACTCCTCCACCCCCTAATTGCTCACCTATAGTGACTAGAAGCCGTTCACTTGAAAATATTCCCCTTCAAACGGAAACTACTTCAACCGATGATCCTCAGATCACAGTTGAGCCAACAACCCCTAATCCTACACGTGGTGACCTACAAGAGATTGTATGCCAATCTCTTATCAAAACACACTGTGCCTTAGCTCGTCTTAGGCAACCAAACCGTCTGTGGGGTCAACCTTTGGACTTGTCTGATATCAGAGAACAATTAGGTGACACTAACCTCACTGTGAATCCTTCAGATCCAATCTTAAATCCTGCTGCAGGAGGATTTGGGATACCTCCTTCACCACCTCCCTCATCTCCTTCCTCTTCTGGAGGAGATTCTTCTGACGAAGGCAATTCACCTTCTCAGCCTTCCACACCCACTAGCCCTATGGAAAATCAGAACAACCCTGCTAGACCGTGGCTTGATCAGGATGCTATAGTTGTACCTGGAGCCCAACACCCTTTACCTAAGCACCCGGAGAAATGGCTTCCCAAGTTTGATCCTGATTCAAAACAGATAGCTGAAGATCATATCAAAAAATTTATGTTAGCCATTAGACTCCACAATGTTGAACATGAAGACGTTGTCTGTAGGTTTTTCCCTTACACTTTCAAGGGTGATGCATCCACATGGTACTTTTCCCAACAGCCACACACCATCGTGTCTTGGGAAAAGTTTGAGTCATTCTTTTTGGAAAAGTTCGGAGACGGTAAACCTCCGGAAGTCCTGGTCATGGATCTTTCTAGCTTAAGAATGAACCCAAAATAAAAAGTTAAAGACTTTAATCAAAGATTCTTAACACTTAAAAACCGAATCCCTGTAGATTCTATGCCTGTTGAAAGTCTTATAATAGCTTATTACACTAAGGCTCTACATCAAAGTATAGCTATTTGGGTTAAATGATCCAAGAAAGCTACGTTGTTAGAAGCCTTCGAAGAGGCCACCCAGATTGAAAAAGACATACTTAGCCTTAAGGACTCTGCCAACAACGAAATAGAGGCTAGTTCTGCTCCCAAAAAGAAGATTGAAATTCTTTCTAGACCCACTCAAAGTAAAACACAACCTGAAAACTCTGATTTGGAAAATTTAACTAAAGTTGTTCAAAAACTATCAAATCAAGTTACAGACTTAAAAAGGTCAACTGAAGAAGCTTCCTCGAGTAAAGGACCCTACAAACCTCCTTTCTAGAAACTTTTTCCTACCAACTGACCTAGTCCAACCACCGAGGGCCTTAATCTAGAAAGTCTGCAATGTGCTCTTCAAACAATTCTAGAAGCCCAAGATAACTTGATACCCCCTGATATTCCTCAGGAAGTAGTTGAACAAGAAACGGTTCAAGAAGAAGAGTCTTCTCCAAACATCTTTGAACACTTCTCGGATAGCCTCTTTCAAGCTAACTTCGATACCGTTCACCCTTATAACACTAGGAGTAAGACAACAAACAATCCTTCTACCGAGAACCCTACAACTTCACCTCCAAAGCCATCTAAATCAGCAGAAGCTAAACAGAGTAATGTGAACCCCAACTTAGATTATGATGTTGTTGAAGATCTTAAAAAGTTAAGGGCTAACATTTCTATTTATGAGTTATTGAAGTTTCCATTTTTGTTACAGAAGATGTTGCAAAATATTTTAGAGAACGACAAGAATGGTAATTCAAGCAGTAACAAGGTTGTGCAAAGCAAAGTCCCTCAGAAGACTTCCACTAAAAATAATCCTGATCCTCAAGAGAAAGGAAGCCTTCCTGTAGCCCCTGTAGCCCCTGTAAATAATGTAAATAATGTGGATAAAGTAGCATTAGAAAATTCGAGTAAGAAACCACAAGTTATTACTCCTAGTACTCGCAAGAATGTACCACCTTTTCTTTTAACTTTCACGATTTTCAACAGAAATGTGCATAATTGTACGGTGGACTCAGGATCGTCATCCAATGTGATGCCTTGGTCCGTATGCCAAAAGATTAATGCTGAAGTGGAACCGTCTACTCTAAAAATCATACAAATTGATCGGACAAATGTTAAAGTAATAGGCGAACTAAAGAATGTATTGATTAGATTATCGTCTAACCCCAAGGTTCATCAAGTTATTGATATAATTGTTGTGGATATTCCAGAAGTGTATGGTCTGTTTTTGAGCAGGGACTGGTCGGAGCATCTACATGGTTACTTCACCACAGACTGGTCTCACTTATGGCTCCCAGAGAATGGGAAGCCCAACAAGATTAAAGTGAATCGTGAGCGTTACCTTAAGTTCACGGTCACATATTTAAATGATCCAAACGAACCATATACACCTCCTTCCGATTCACCTGAGATCCAAGGGATGGACACCTTCTTCGGAAATTACATGGCCAAGGCTTCACCTATCATCAATCTAGAACAACAGTCCAAGATCATAGCATATGTGCAACCATCAGCCTCTATGAAACAGTCCCATGAGCCCCATGGAAATCAAATTTGGTCTCTATATTTCGACGATTCTAAGTCTAAAGAAGGAGCTGGTGCAGGCTGCATCATTATCGATCCGGAAGGTAACAAGACATTAATGGCTTGTAGACTAGAATTTGAATGTACTAACAATACTGCAGAATATGAGGCTTTGCTGCAAGGTCTCAAAAAAGCTCTGGACATGAACATTCAAAATCTGGTTGTATTTGGCAACTCTCAAATAGTGGTTAGACAGGTGAGAGATTCTATACACTATCTTTCTCCACATCTCAAAAGATACCAGTCCGAGGTATGGAGTTTGATGAATAAATTCTCTGCATTCAATATAAATTCCATTCCTAGATCAAATAACACTGAAGTAGATTTACTAGCTAATGTAGCTTCTAAACTTCTTCCTGCAGAAGGCTTGTCCCCAAACGCATTCTCCGTGGAGCTATTGTTTCGACCATCTGTTCCTGACAATATCACAAACTGGAGAGTATTTGATGATGATCAGCAAATCATTGACTTTCTGCACATGGAAGAAACCTTTCAAGGCACGGTGATAGATGAACGCACGCACGATGACAATTTGCACGAATTTACGGTAATACCTGATCTGAAATCTCCTGAGGTACTATCGGATATGGTAAAATTGATACCCAAATCCATAGTTAGATTAGAAAAGTTTTATGATTTTGAAGAGAAATTTAAAAAGACGGTCAATTGTAAAACCAATAGTTCCTCGTTGTCTTATGAAAAAGTCAATTTAGGAACTAGTGAAAATCCTCAATGCATTAATTTAGGATTGGGAGTTCTCGACAAGAAAAAGTTGCATTCATTAAATTATTCAAAGAATTTAAATATGTCTTCACATGGACGTATGATGATCTCAAAACTTTCGATCCTAATATCATACAACATGTCATCCCGATGAAACCCCAAACCTTACCCTTCCAACAGAAATTGAGGAAAATGCATCCTAAACTTGAACCGACCGTTCAAAAATAATTGAATAAACTCCTAAGTGCTAAAATAATTTTTCCTATTAGGCACACTCAATGGGTGTCCAACCTTGTCCCAGTGCGGAAGAAAAACGGGGAAATCTGACTCTATGGCGATTTCTGAAACCTCAATAGAGCGTCTGACAAAGATAACTATCCTGTCCCGCCCATGGAACAAATCCTTCAATAGGTATCTAGTTCCGAGAGGCTATCCTTATTGGATGGTTTCTCTGGATACAACCAAGTTCTGATGTCTCCGCCAGACCAACTAAAAACTACCTTCCGTACCCCGTGGGGAACTTATGCTTATTGCAAAATGCCCTTTGGATTGATTAATGCTGGTGCTACCTTTCAGAGAGAAATGGGCATTGCTTTTAGAGGCTTAATCAATCAGTCCGTCGTAGTTTACTTAGATGATGTGACTGTATTTTCAAAAAACAAAGACGATCATCTAACTCACTTACGATCCATTCTGTTGCGATGTTGTAAATACGACATCTCCTTAAACCCCAAGAAGTCCATCTTCATAGTAGAATAGGGTAAACTTTTAGGATTCATTGTGTCTAGCGATGGGATGATTATTGACCCCGAAAGGACTCAAGTCATCGCAAAACTTCCCCCACCTACATCCAAAAAATCCATGCAGTCTTTCTTAGGCCAAATTAACTTCGTGAGAAGATTTGTCCCCAGCTTCTCCGAAATGGTCAGACCCTTTCATAACCTAATTAAGAAAGATACCCAATATCACTGGGGATCCCCAGAAAACCAAGCTTTTAATGCAATAAAGAAGGCCATAATCGACGCTCCGTCTCTCATGAGCCCTAACTTCTCTCAAGATTTTACACTCTATACTTTTGCCTCTGATCATTCCTATGTCGTCATCCTAACTCATAAGAATACTAAGAACAACGAAGTACCCATCGCCTTTATGATCTCTGCTTTCAAAGGTGCTGAACTTAACTTCCCAGCGGTCGATCGACAAGCCTACGCTATTTTCAAAGCAGTAAAGAATTTCTGGTCCTATCTTTTGAAGTCAAGGACGAAAGTCATTGTTCCCTACCCTGCCGTGAGGAACTTGTTAGTACAAAAGGAGTTATGAGAGAAGAGAGCCAACTGGGTCACCTCCTTGCAGGAGTATGACTTAGAAATCACCCCAACTCATATCGTGAGAGGCCAAGGGTTGTGTAAGTTGGTTGTTGATTCAGAAACTGAACAGCAAGAAGATAGTGATAAGTCAAACCTTGGACAAAGTGATCAAAGCATAATGTGTTGCGCACAAAGCCTTGTTAGTCCTTGGTACGACGATATAAGATTCTATCTTGAACATGGATCAGCCCCCCGTCACCTTGACCTCGCTAAAAGAAGAGCGCTGAGACTAAAGTCTGCCTCCTTTCATCTAGTTAATGGTATATTGTTTCGTTAGAGTTTTGATGGCGTACTGATGCGTTGTCTTGAAAAGGACGAAGCAGAAAAGGTTTTGCTCGAGTTGCATGCAGGAGAAGCTGGTGGTCACTTCGGTGGCGAAACCACTGCTCATAAGGTTCTGAGAGTCGGTTACTACTGGCCCATTCTTTTTAGGGATGCCCATGCCTTGTGTCGTAGATGTATCATCTATCAGAAAGCATAAGGGCGGTTACAAAAACCATCCTTTCCCTTGCAACCCGTTTCAGTGGATTCACCTTTCCAGCAATGGGGCCTTGATATCATAGGTCCTATTAACCCCCCATCCTCACAACAACACAAGTATATTGTGACAACCACGGATTACTTTAATCGATGGTATGAAGTTGTTGCGCTAAGAACTGTCAACACCAGTCAGGTAATTACCTTCCTAAATTCGAATATCATCACTCGTTTCGGCATCCCTGATTGCCTAGTCTTTGATAACGCTTCATACTTCTCTTCTCTTGAGATGACCGATTTCGCTTTGGAAAAAGGAATTAAGTTGAAGTATTCGGCTAGTTACTACCCCCAGGGCAATGGCTTAGCTGAATCAACAAACAAGAACTTGATCAAAATTATCAAGAGAACTGTGTCTGAAAATCACAAGAATTGGCACAATGCACTGCTGAATGCACTATGGGCTGATAGGGTAATGCCCAAAGCCGCTATAGGTAACTCCCCCTTTTTTCTTGTTTATGGCAGAGAAGCCATTCTGCCACCCCACATTCTTCTTCCTTCACTTCAGTTGTCACAAAAAGTCCAAGAAGAAGATTGTCCTCCTTTAGAAAACCGCATTAACGCTTTGATGAAGCTAGAAGAGGTAAGAGCCCAAGATAACTGTAAGTTAGATCAACACCAACAATTGATTAAAAGTTGGTTCGATTCTAATTATGCTTCTGATAGGAATTTTGAAGTAGGCGATCTCGTCTTGAAGTGGGATAAACCGCACGAGGGAAAGGGTGAGCACACCAAATTTCAAAACTTATGGTTTGGACCATTTTTAATTGCTGAAAAGTTGGGTCCTAGTTCTTTTCGATTGCAGAATCTCGAAGGGCAGCTTGACACCTACCCGGTGAAGGGCCAGGCCCTGAAAAGATACTTTGCTTGATAACTACCCTTGTATATTATATAAATATTTTGTTTTGGTTTTCATTTTTCGTTTGCTTTATGTTTGATTTTGATTTGAATTTATCAGTTTTTGTGTTTTTTGAAAAATACACATACCTGTATACTGAGCTATTCAGACAAAGACGATAAGATATTTTCTTCGCTTAAATAACTTCTGAAAAATTTGTGCAAACATCAATGATAGATTGCTGAAATTGATAATCTGTGTTGGAAAATTCTGTTGTTTGAAAGAAGTTTATTGATTTCAATCTCTGAGCAAAGTTTGTCATGATCATCTATTATCTTTTTATGCTGTCCCTTTTCCGTAAAGGAATGACTCAAAAAGATGTCCCTCTGTCATAGGAAGTTGTTTTATAAATAAAACATCTCTAGAGCTAAATAAAGGACAGTGCTAAAAATTCTGATAAGGTCTGAAAAAAAATATGTTAAATATTAAAATTTTCAGCGTCACCCCGCTCAGCTGTATACCTTTGAAAAAAAAATAAAAAAATATGAATAAGAGCTGTGGGAAGTGCTTGTAAACCCGCTGGGATACTGAACAGGTCTGCTGGCAGTGAGTAAATGCAAGCATGATGCCAAGACAACTTCGTCGGGGTACTGAACAGGCCCGTTGGCAGTGAAGCAATGTCGGGTATATGAAAATTTGTAAAAAAGAAAAGAAACCTCTTTAAAGTCCTTTATTCTGATCCAGAACTTCTCAACAGGATACGGATATTAGAGTGGGTTAAATGGCAACCCTGTCGAGGCTATGGACGACTGCTGGCAGCAGTGGCCATGCCAACAGTATTGAATATTCTATCTTTAATATCGTGACTTGTTGATCTTAAGACTGTTATTGGTTTTCATCTTTTAAAACATTGCTGAAAAAATGATTAATGACGATGTTAGTACAATTTTCTGGTTGTTATTTTTGAGTTGAAATTTTCTTTGCTGTCCTAATATGAATTTATTTCTTCTGACAGAGATAACTGCTTCTACCAGTGTGTCGCCATTGTTGGCAGCCAATTCAATTTTTTCTATTGTCCTATAAGATGCCTACACCTATGTCTTCTGAACTTCAAATTGTCGTCGCATTTTTCAAATAGACGATATTTTCCTTTCTTGCGACACTTGCAAATCTGTCTTCATTAAGTTTTCATGACTATAAGAATGAAAACTTCTCCTTTTGAGGTCACATTTCGATCACTATCTGAATTGTCGTCATCTTTTTATCGATTTTTTCTATGGAACTTACCTTTGGTTTATCATTATGTGGCTAAAAGGATTTTCGAACTATGCCCATGTGGACATTCTTACTTTGATTGCATAACTTGATTTTATTAAACTTACGAGGCATTGAGCATATGGGTTTATACTTCATTGATTCATTGAATTACAAGGGGGTCATGATTTATTTTTATTTTTATATATGATGTCATCCTTATGATAATCTTTTTATGGCTCTTGGCTTGTAAATTTCATGAGTATCGATTGGCACCATGGTTTAAAACTTTTGATTAAATCATTTATACAATGGCGCATTGCTAACATTTGGTGTTGGTTTCACGTTAAATATCAATGGTTTGAAAAACTATATTTAATGGCGCGTTGGCATATCACTCACCGTTCGATTCTTTGGTTGGCCAAATGATTTGGTTTTTTTTGAACTATGCTATGATTGTTTGACAGAGGTGGAACTTGGCGGTTGTACTTTTCCATAACTATTATGCATGGCGGTGAATAACTCCACCACCCTCACATGCGCACATTAATGATTTCCCCCTTTGATCGTTCATTATTGTTGGACTGAACAACTTTGCTCCTATGCGTTCGTGAATTCAAACCAAACCCTTACCATGTGCTTGCACCATGGCCACGGTCGTCCGAGCTGAACCCATTGGGAGCCAGGCCCTGCTGATGTTTGACAGTGCCCATAGTGACCTTGAGGAGAATGGGTGGCTTCCCTTTATACAAAAATTGGAGGGTTTTAACCTCTGCGTAGCTCAACAATTTGCTTTGACCTTTGATGGCTGTCGGGCCAAGGTCAACGATATTCAATTGGAAGTTGATGAACAGTTTATCAGTATTGCTATGGGTTTGCCTGCCACTGGACAATGATGGTCCAAGAATTGCAAAGTAGAGGAGGTCCCATGGACACTGCTCTTCCAGTCACGTAAAATCACCTCCTGTGATAAAGGTTTGCTAGCAACTATGCTTAAACAACATTGACATGATTTATTGATGATAATCAAACAATTTGTCACCGGCGAAGGCAGGTACGGGTTTGTGTTTTTGCAGCACCTTCGTTTGCTTATGGTTTTTATGGGTTATCATCTCAATATGCCCTATTATTTGCATAGGAGCCTGTTTAAAATGTCAAAGAAATACAAAATAAATTAGGCTGATAGTAGCCTTTTTCATTATGGGCTGGTGAAGCTTATTGTTGTCTGTCATTTGAGTCTACGCGGAGACTGTTGGAGCAATTTCATTTCTTGGAATGATTTTGAGGATTCGAACCCTCCACAGGTCGACAAACCAGTGGTGAGCGAGGTTAAGGTTGCACCCCCAGTACCCTACCATATCCTATTTCCTAAACCCATGGCCGACCTTCCTACCAACCTACCCCACTCTGTGACTAAGGGTGTTAAGACTGTTAATCCTATGGGGAAAAAACACAAAGAAAATCTCACTGCAAATTCTAAAGGGAAGAGGAATGCTCGTTTGATTTTGCGGATGGCAAGGAACAAGCCAAAACCTCATGTTGAGCCAAACCCTATCGTATTGAGAGAGGAATCTGATTTGGAAGTGGAGCGTTTCTTGGCTAGAGAATACCCCTATTCGCAAGGTCTATGTGCCGAACCCTCGTATGACTTTGTGTCAAACCTACCCCCCTGCCTATAGGATGACCCTAACTACCCAGGCATTAAGCTGCCTTGTGAAACCCCCGGTCATTCACCCAAACCCTCTCCTGCTCTGTCTAAACCTACAGTGTCACCCTGTGATCAATGTAATGCATGGTTAGAGAGGTATTATAATGATGTGCCGATTCTCCAGTCAAAGATTCAATCTTTGGAGGGCCAGATCGCATTGCTTACTAGTCAAAAGGCTAAGCTACAAGCCACTGATAAGAGACAAAGAACGACAGGCTCCATCTTGTTTAAAAATGTGGAATCCACCACGGTTGTGGTGAATTCTAAGCTAGCGTAATTGGATAGCCTCGTCATCACATAGGTATGTTTAATATCAATCATTTTTGTAAATATCGCTTGTTTATATAACGATTCGAATTCGGTTTTAAATAGCTCTGTTTATTGCATTAATTGGCTCTGTTACATTACATGCATTATATAAATAGCTTTGCTTTGACTAAATGGAATTTTGTTTTCCCAGTTTAGCTTCCATTAGATTATCATCGATTTGATTGATTTTGGTATGGATTTGATTTGTTTGATTGAGTTAAAACGGATGCACTGCTGTCAATCGAATTTGTTTGTGTCTATTCAAGACAGGAAATGTTTCTCATATCCAATTTAGAACACAATCACAGTTCATTTTGATTTCGTTATAATGCATGCGCTATGATTGGAAAAAGTTTTGATATGGTTAACTGTTACGGTTTTATGTCCCATATGACTTTCGACTAATAGGAATACAATTCGGATCATTTCCAATGTGACTCTATACACCACACCCAAATTGTGAATAGATTCAATTCATAACGATTATGCTAAAAACCCAGCTGGTTAATTCGCATTGGTTCACTGTTAGCTCGACTATGATTCAGTTGGATTCGTAATGGCAATGGATACTCTGTTTGAATTTGATTTGTAAAGAGAGATTGGATTCACGATTTATTTCTATATTAAACTCTGTCATGATCCGTTTGAAATTAATGATTTCATTCAAACCACGATTATTGCCCAGTTTGCAATTACCATTTCTGTTGATTCTATTAAGATTGTGAACACAGTTAATCGATCATGTCTGTTGACTGTGAAAGGATCAGTGATCGAAATTTATGGAAAATGTGGTTGGGTTGATGTTGTTACGTATGTTTTCATTTACACATAATCGAAACAGTTTTTCCATCTATGTATTCGATTAAAAGATATGAATTTTTTGTTATATCATTATAGCTATAACGAGTGGAAAATGGTTGTGTTGGATTAGATCATATCACATACGATATGACTCATTATCGATTTCAATTGGATATGAAACGGTCTTGTTACTGTTTGACCCGATTTTATGGTAACAGTAAAACAAAGTATTCTTGCCCCTGTTTTCAATTGAATCACTTTTGATTCTGTTTAATGTTGAATGATAAAATCATTTGAATCTTGAGTGATTCGTTTTAAATGATCATTGGAAGAAAAGTGGATTTAATTTTATTTAAAAGATTTGATTTGATTTCAATTATGATCCTGTATGTTATTTTAGACTAGCTACAGAATCAGATGATTCTGTAGCTAAGTCTGCAGAATTAGATTTTTATTGTTTTGCTAATAAAATATCTTTCTAACTTGTTGTTTTTGGTCCATTGCAGATGAATTCGAAATTACATTGGATTTGATGAGCAGTTAGGAGATATTTGAGATATTTTACTTGGATTTTAATTTCCTAGTTTAGTTGATCTTGGGGAGATCTTCCTAGATTTTTGTAAAACAGTTTGATAACTACCACAGGGAGGTTTTACCCCGTGGAGAAACTTATAAATACTTATTATTTTTGTAATAATGATCATCCTCATTTGTGGGAGAACAAGGATATGGAATTTTAATACAGACTGAGGAAGAATTTGATGTTCTGTTACAGCTTTAGCTTCTCATGATATCAATATTTTGTTTCATGTTATGTGTATCAATTTGTATTTGGTTAATGACTACTTTAGCTATCTTAATCTTGTGCAAATGATATAATTTAATCATCATAATCCATATCTGATTTCTTCTAGTATTTAAAAAACATAGCAATTTCTTGATTCAATTTTTGAAGCACAAATTTCTCTTCTTCATTGATTGGATTATTAAGTATAAGTTTTTGCATCACAGGTTTCCCTTATTGCAGAGATTTATAAATCACATAATTGTTATGATTTTTTATGTCTTGTTTGTCCTGTAAACAACTCAAAGAGAAGCGCAGCCTATCATTTACGAAAAGCTTCTGGACCATCCGGTGCAAGTTTACTTCCTCTGACCAGCTTCGAAGTCATCATACACAGGACAAACTTGGAGCGTTTCCAGGTCAGTTTGTCATTTATTTGTTTAGTATATTTGTTAAGTATTTTAGTTAGATATATGTGTTTAGTATATTAGATTGTTTAATTTCAGTAAGTTTTATTTCTTATTTATAAAAAATCAACAAAAACATATTTCGCTGTCTTAGGGCAGAATATAATGAGTTTTGCAGGTTTTAATTAAATCTGTAGATTGTCTATATTGTACATTTTGTGAATAAGTAATATTGCAGTCAGTAATTAGATAGTTGCTTAGAGTTAGTATAATATTAATTAGTAGATTGTATATAGAATAGTTAGAATAGTTTAGTTTAGTTTTAGTTTAATTAGTTTAGTTAGTTTTAGTTTGTTTTATTTAGTTAGTTAGTTTGTTTTATTTAGTTTTAGTTAGTTTAATTTGTTTAATTTAGTTTTAGTTAGATTAGTTAGTTTAGATTAGTTTTCTCTTTGGTTTTATTAAAGACCTTAGAGCGGCCAACGGAGCCGCTAAACCCGTCAAGGTGGTCCATTCCAAATGGCTTGGGTTATTAGACAACCCCGGACCGGTTCCACTCTCTCAGTTGACGGACGGTCAGTTTCGCACGTCAACATAGTGGTAGCTAGAAGAACCTGATCTCAATAGAGGTTGTCAAGTGACTCGCCTTGCCAACAACGCCACACCCGCAACCCTACACCATTGGATGGCTCCGCCAAGGAAGCGATATTTGCATCATCCAACAATGTCTCCTTTCATATGAAATCAATCCTTTCAAAGACGCGATATTGTGTGATGTTTCCCCTCTCAAAGTTTGTAATTTTATTTTGGGCCAACCATATTTATGGAAATGTCATGTTGTATATGATTCTAGGCCTTGTAGTGTTATTATTATTTTGAACAAGAAATTGTATAGGATACCCGAGGCAACCCCACCCAGTGTTATTTCCTTGATATCTACCAAGAAATTCAGAAAGGTCATATCTCAGAAAGGGAAGTTTTTCTTCTTTGTGATTCTCTCTCAGAATGAGGGAAAGATCATAGCCACATCTAGGGTCTCTGTGGTTGATGTCTCCACACAACAGAAGCAAGTGGATAAGGTTTTGGAAGAATACTGAGATATCTTCTCCTCACCTACTGGGGTACCTCTTCACTGTCATGTCAAGCACCCTGTTAGTAACAATTGTGGTATCGGGGCACAAAGGTACACGGGTCTGTGGGATTGAGATAAGTTCCCAAGCGTAGCACAAAAAGAGATCCATTTCGGGCCCAGGTCAAGCGAGCGAGCGCTCCGATTTCAACGTCCAGGATGTATCCAAAGAATCAAATCAACGGTGATCAGGAAATCACGATCAACAAAGCTGCACCAAGGTTAGCACATGGATGGCGCCTGTAGCATGTTCAGGAATGGATGACAACCACTCATCCCAAAGGGAACGTGGCACGAGATCTGGTCACGTCGGCATTTTGGTGATTGGGGGTTCATGGGGTGAGAGTTTCGTGTTGATCAACATTGTGAAACCCCGAACCCCGATAGCGTCGAAAGTATAGAAGATGGGGTCCGTTGTCTCACGAAGTGTTTTCAGCCGTCCATCCAGAGGGGACATCTGGCGGAAAATAGATCCATCTTGGCGCTTCACCCATCGTGACTCCAACACGCAAAGAGAAGATCCGTTATTTTCCAATGTGCGAGGTGCCGAGAAAATCCTGGAACGGGGCCCACAGTATCGCCGGGAGAGTTAAGAGTCATCGGATCTAGAGGGACGGGTGGTGCCAGATTGAGCCGTCTCGGCATATCGCGCATCACAATTTAGATCAACAAGGATTAGCCCCTTCATATTCGCGAACGTCGAAAAGCGCCATGGGAATAGGCACGTGGTCACAGTCTATGGTCACTTGGAGAACGGGAGGAGCTGGGTGAAGAAAGCCAAACCGCTGAGTTCAGTTACAGAGAGGATCGTCGCGGTCTCCAAGTGCCATCGGATCCAATCTCCATACCGTTTCTCGCTTGGAATAAATAATGACAAGAGCGGGTGGTTGAAACCTCCTTTCATTCATTAAGTGAGGGGATGGAGGGTTTGGTAGGCCATCTGCCCGAAGAAGTCCTGTGTATCAATTTTTTCAAAGATGCCATGCCAAAGTCCTCAACTTGACAGAGAAGTCTGCGCACGCTATCCCAGCACTTAATGGCTCAGCTACCCTCCTTACAGGAACCATGCGTAGTTAAGATGGCACTTAAATAAATATATCAGTACGAGTTTGAATGAAGAGACATCAAGCCCGGGGTGACTGGGCACACCTCTGTGAGGTAAATTTTCCTGAGTATATAGACTCAGTCTTTGTAATTTTTGAGGATCGATGGTTGAGCAGAGCTCCCGGTTGTAAAGTTTTAATGAAGCATTGTTACTCTGGTTATGTATAAAATTTTGAGACTTCTTTCCTTATGAATGAAAGTTTATTTCACATCTTTGTTCAAACTATGTTAGAAAAACTCGAAATTGGAGGATCCAATCGAGTTGTAGCTATTATAGGATGATGTTAGAATGGATCACTGTAGCAGTTACGTTGTTTCTAATAAGTTCTTGTGATTTTCCCAGCGCTGAGTGACTTGGAATTGGAAGATCTAGTCAAGTCCCCTTTCAGTTTCTTGAGACCCTGAACCAAGAGGTTCTTGCATTCAGAGTTTTTCCCCTGCAAACCGCTGGAAGCCTTTCGCCCAAAGTTGTTTGTTCACCTTCCTTACCAAGTCTTCCACCTGCTCATATTTTATTCAACTCACTGGCTGAAGTTAGACCAAGACCTCCTTTGTTCCTTACATACCGGACCCAGTCCCTGAGTTGGAGTGATATTTCCTTGAGTCTCTACCCATCTGATCATCTATAAAAACTATCGTGACATGAAAATTGATGGGTGTCGGGCTCTGCTCCTGCAAGCAATCCAGGAGTGACTTTCGACGCTAACATTTCTGGTGTCGTTGCTGGGGAAGAAATTGAAGATTTTCCTTGGGTAGAACGACATTGAGCCTCTGGATCTGAAGGTGCATCGGATTATTGGAGCCTTTCAAGATTGCTAATATGCACCTGGCGACTCCATTGTGACGACTCCACTGTGGCGGACCTGCCCTGTCAATTGTGGCTTTCAGGGGTGGGCATACGCGGTCTCATCCACAACTGCCTCTAGCTATGCCTGAAACAGATCCAGAGGCAGTGCTCAGAAGCGAAAAGGCCTCTGAAGAAGAAGCGTCCATCACTGAACTAGGTAATCCACCATATCCTCCTGTGGGAGCTCCTTTTTCCCCTCCTCAGTTTCCCGATAGGCATGTTTCTGCAGTTTCTCGTTTCCTAAATTTTGGGAGTGTTCCTGTCGAGTTTTCCTCTCCTGGTCTGGGACCGGAGGGTCAATAACTTGTCACTCTCCTCTCCCCTGAAGCTATACCCTGGCGTAGACCCAGGACCGCAAAAGATTTCCCTACGCCTAGTTCAACCACTCCTGTGAAAAAGGGAGCACCCACTGACTTGAGCTCGTTAGCCTTCTCCTTAAATCCACTCTTGTTTCCCACTCCACTTCGAGACTCATTCTCAATAACCCCTTTGCAAACTCCTTCTCCTCCAAATTCTCCTCCACCTAATATTCCCATGGCTAGTGCTAATCCCCCTCTGAATAGAATGGACGCCATAGTTGCTGCTAGGTATGCTCCCTTGATCTTACCTCATCCCATGAATCCTTTCCCTGCTGGAGATTACTTGAAATATATGCCCAAGTTCACCGGGGAAGGGGACATAACTGCGGAAGAACACCTGGCTGCTTTCTACAGTTATGCAGACAACCTGAACATTGGAGATGAAGATGTCTGGATGAGAGTTTTTGTCCAGTGCCTGGATGGTGAGGTAAGGAAATGGTTTAGAGGATTAGATCCTGGATCTATTGCTGGAATTGAAGCCCTGGATAATGCTTTCCTGAGGCAGTGGGGAGATAAGAAGGATTTCATGTATTATATGACTGAGTTTGGGTCTTTGAAGAAGATGGAAGGAGAGTCTGTCTCTGACTTCTCCAAAATATTCAATAGGATGTACAATAAGATTCCTGATGAAATAAAGCCGTCAGAAGCTTCGACCAAGATGTCCTATGCTAGTGTGTTTGGCCCCGATTTCTGTCTTTTATTGAGAGAAAGAAGAGCCACCTCCTTAGCTCAAATGCAAAATGCAGCCATATAAGTGGAATCCAATGTATTAGCAGCCGATAGATTGAGGAGTGAGGCTGACGCGGGCAGAAGAAAGGGAAAATCCGAGGCCTCAACTTCTGGCCCATCGGTGCCCCACCTTCAAGTAGATGAACTAACCAATATGGTGAAGTCTCTGTCTGCGGAGATGGAAAGGATGAAGGTAGAGAGGAGGCAAGCATACAAGGGCCCTCATAATGCCGAAAACAAAGGAGGTTTTCGGAGAAAAAACAATATCGCTCCCCCGATGATGCAAAGAGACAGAGATGACCAGAAAATTCAGGCCCCTTTTCAAAACAATTTTGTGGCTGAGAAAGAAGAAGGGGAAACATATGAGATGGATCCTGAAATACATTGCTTCGAAGACACTCCTCCTTTTCCTCATCTCACCCAATCAACATACGAGGAGTCCCTCATGGACAATCAGCTAAATGAACTGAGCAAAGGTGACAAGGCTAGTGGCAACCAAGGCAGATATGATCTGAGGTCTAAGAAGAGGACAGTAGCACCTAATATTCCTGAGAAGGGAGTAGAGAATCCTACCAATGAAATGGTGGATGGTCACAAAGGTAATAAATTCCAATCCCTCTCTCCCATAGTCCAGATTCATGCTCCCGAAATAAGAGAAATTTCGAAGCCTACATTTTCCTTTAATTTTGAGCATGAGATTCAAAAGATCAGAATCCCAGTGCCTTTAACTGAATTAATTAAACATGAAGGGTTCAAGAAATGCTTCTCTGAACTTCTGGAGTCTAAGACCCCATGCCTTCCCACAGACTCCATCAATTTACAAGATGAAAAGCTTGCATTTATCCTTGGTCCTATGGTAGAAGACAGGAATGACTCATCCCCTCCCTTCTACACTTCCTTGAACATACATGATAAGGTACTGCACAATTGCTTGATGGATTCAGGGGCTTCTCACAAACTCATGCCCAAAACCGTTATGGAGGAATTAGGGTTAGAAGTCACCCGAGCCTACCATGACCTCTATTCCTTTGACTCCAGAAAGGTTCAGTGTCTAGGAGTTATCAAAGACTTGGTCGTGACCTTGTTTCAGCTGCCCATGAAAAGTTTGGTCATGGATATTGTAGTGGCCGATGTCCCCCCCAAGTTCAGTATGTTGTTATCAAGATCTTGGATAAAAAGACTGGGTGGAACCTTGCATATGGACCTCACATACGCTACTATCCCAGTATTTGGAGGAGAGCATAGAAGAATATATAGGGAAGCCCAACTGGCCTATATAATTAGCGATGAGACCAACCCTACCAACCATCCCATTTTTTCCTTAGACATTGATTTAGGGTCCAGTGTGCTACAACTCACCAATGCTCCTGAACCTCCTCTTAAGCTCAGAAAGAAACCCACCATTTCCCCTGAATTTCCTCCCTCCATCACCCCCGTCTGGAAAATGTTCTTTGATGGAGCCTCTTCCAAGGAAGGCGCCGGAGCTGGGGTGGTTTTCGTGCCACCTGCTCAGGAAACCATAGCTCTGTCCTACAAGTTTGAATTTGAATCAACCAACAATGTGGCAGAGTATGAAGCTCTCATCCTGGGATTAAGAGCCGCGAAGGAAATGGGAATTCAGGAAGTAGTAGTTTTTAGAGATGCAAAGTTGGTGGTTCAGCAGATCAGGAATGCTTATCAGGCTAAGAATCCTTGACTCAGGAGTTACAAGAATGAGGTTTGGGACATTATTGATAGTTTCTTCTTAGCGTTTAATATTTCTTTCATCCCAAGAGAGGAGAACACCTTGGCGGATTCCTTGGCTACATTGGCTAGCAATTTCAAAGTACCCTTGCCACCCAAATTCAGATATGATGTGGAAGTAAAATACAAGCCCTCCATACCTGACAACGTCAAACATTGGAAGGTATTCAAGGATGATCTCGAAATCAAGAGGTTCTTGGAGACTGTCGAGGAATTTTCAGAAATGCACATCGACCAAGACGCCGTCTCAGAGGAGGACCTCGATGGGGGTAATTTTCTGAATAAGATTGCAGAGCGTGACATTGTACAACTGCCCAACAACCATATTCCCAGAGGACTGGTTCCTTTGGAAAGGATTTTTGATAGAAATGATGTGTCATTGAAAGGAGAAGCCTCAGAGGATGACACTGGTACTATTCAGTGCAACATCGGGACTGAGAGTGAGCCCAAGTTTGTCAAATTATCAAGAAATCTGACAAAGGAACAGAGGTCTGAATACACTGGACTTTTGAGGGAATTTTCTGATGTGTTTGCCTAAACCTACGAAAGCCTCAAAACCTATGACACCTCTGTCATTGAGCATAAAATCCCATTAAAAGAGGAGGTGAAGCCATTTAGGCAGAAGCTGAGATAGATCAACCCTATGTTGCTGCCTATCATGGAGAGGGAACTAAAGAAGCTGCTTCAAGCTCAGATCATCGTACCACTGAGATATTCAGAGTGGGTGGCCAACTTGGTGCCAGTAAGGAAAAAGAATGGAGAGATCCGAATCTATGTAGACTTCAGAAACCTGAACAGGAGCTCACGAAAGGATAACTACCCTTTGCCAAAAATGGAACATATACTGCAGAGGGTAACAGGAGCTTCCAGGATGTCCATGATATATGGATTCTCTGGCTACAATCAAGTCTCCGTTCTGCCTGAGGACAGGGAAAATACAACGTTCACCACTCCATGGGGCACATTCATGTATGCCAAGATGTCGTTTGGATTAATGAATTCAGGGGAAACATTCCAGTGTGCCATGGATATAGATTTCATCGGGGAAAAGGATAAATTTGTGGTCGTTTATCTGGATGACATCACAATGTTTTCAAAATCTGATAAGGAACATCGTCACCATCTCAGGAAGGTTTTCTTGAAATGAAAAAAGTTTGGAATTTCATTAAACCCCAAGAAATCTCTGTTCTCCATGCAAGAGGGAAAGTTACTAGGCCACATAGTATCAGCAGAAGGAGTCAGAATTGACCCCAACAGAGTTGAGGCGATACAAGCCTTATCAATCCCAAGGTCCAAGAAGGAGGTCCAATATTTCCTCGGTAAAATTAATTTTCTGAGGGGGTTTGTGCCTAACTTTGTTGAGGAGGTAAAGCTTATAAAAACCATGTTGAAGAAAGAGAATGAAGTAAGGTGGACCCCTCAATCGTGACATTCCTTTGAACAAATCAAGAAGTCCCTGACTGAAGCTCCTGTGCTTATCAGTCCCGACTACTCAAAGGATTTCCTTATTTTCTCCTTTGCCTCACCTGACACAGTGGTTGTTGTTCTATTACAGACAAACGACATTGGGCTAGAGCAGCCTGTTGCTTATTTCAGCCGAACATTGAGGGATGCCGAAGTTAGGTATGACACTATGGAGAAGCAGGCTTATGATCTAGTAAAATCTCTCAAAGCTTTTAGAACCTATGTCCTGCATTCAAAGATCATCGCCTATGCCCCCTCAGCTATTGTTAAAGACATTCTTATTCAGCCTGACATAGACAGAAGAAGGAGTAAATGGATAGACAAAATCTTGGAATTTGACCTGAAAATAAGGCCCACCAAATTGATCAAAGGTCAAGGTTTAGCCAAACTGTTGGCTGAAGCAAACTGCCAAGCTCTGGGGATAAGTTTCATAAACGAATTCTCAGGAATTCCAGAAAGTCGGCTGTCTGAAATAGACCCTCGAAGAGAGCCCCCATTAGCTCGATGCCCTTGGTATAAGGATGTCATATACTTTCTGCAAGAGTTGCGGACCCCAGACGGCCTGGAAAGGAACAAAGCAAGAGCTTTGAAGCTCAAGGTGGTTAGATACTTCCTGATCGATCAAATGTTGTATTGGAAAGACCCCTTGGGGGTGCTTTTAAAATGCATGAGTCCACAAGAGGCCGAAATGATCGTGGCTGAATTTCATAGCAGCCTGTGTGGAGGGCACCATTTCTGGAAAGCCACAGTGCACAAAATCCTCAGGGTGGGGTACTACTGGCCTATCGTGTTCACTGATGTCTGCAAAAGGGTCAGAGCCTGCATCAAATGTCAAAAATTTGCAGGAAAGCAGCAGCTCAGGTCTCTGTCATTAAATCTGGTGGTGGTTTCAGGGCCTTTCCAGCAGTGGGGCCTAGATTTCATTGGAGAAATTTACCCTTCCTCCAGTGGGCAGCACAGGTGGATCCTGACTGCTACAGATATCTTTAACAAGTGGATTTAAGCTATCCCCACCAGGAGTGATTCCCACAAGGTAATCATTGGATTCTTGGAGGACCTCATCACAAGGTTCGGCTGCCCAAATAATATTGTCATGGATAATGCAACCACTTTCGGGTCTGAACCACTAGCCAAGTTCTGTGAACAGTTCGAGATCAAATTGATTCACTCCACCCCATATTATTCACAGGGAAATGGTCTAGCGGAATCCTCCAACAAAATCCTAATAAGGACCATCAAAAGGTTGTTGGAAGACAACAAAAGGGCTTGGAATTCAAAGCTAAAATTCGCCCTATGGGCTGATCGGGTGACTACAAAGAGATCTATAGGTCTCTCCCCTTTCTAGTTAGTCTATGGAGCCGAAGCCGTCTTCCCTTCTCAGCTGGCCATTCCCGTAGTGAAATTATTCCAAGATTATCAAGAAGAGCCCAATGACATGATCAGAAGGATTCATCAGCTAGTAGAGGTCCAGCAGGCTAGGGAGCAGACAGTGGATAGGATTCAGGACCATCAGCAAAATATCAAGCAGGTCTTCAATAAGAAGGCCAAGAAGGAGCGGTTCCAGATAGGAGACCCGGTGCTGAAATGGGATGCTCCTAAACAAGATAAGGGAAAACACAACAAATTTGAAGCCCTGTGGATTGGGCCTTTTAGAATCTTCGAGACTTTCTCAAATAACACGTACAGGTTGCGAGGTTTGGAAGGTGAAGAAGTTTTCAGTAGCCCAGTGAATGGGAATTTCCTGAAGAAATGTTTTGTTTAAGTCTCTAATGGCTCCTTTGTTTGTAAATATTGTCCTTTTTGTTTCTTAGTTCGTTTTCGTTTTTTCTTTTTGCGGCCTAATAATGACTCCATAGCCCAACAACGAGGCACTGGAACTACATAATGAGTCCTTAGAGCATCACAGGGACGACTCTATCCCCCATGGAGCCTAATGTTAGTAACAATTATGGTATCGGGGCACAAAGGTACACAGGTCTACGGGATTGCGATAAGTGCCCAAGCGTAGCACACAAAGAGATCCATTTCGGGCCCAGGTCAAGCGAGCGAGCGCTCCGATTTCAACGTCCAATATGTATCCAAAGAATCAAATCAACGGTGAGTGATAAATCATGATCAACAAAGTTGTGCCAAGGTTAGCGCATGGATGGCGCCCATATCATGTTCAGGAATGGATGACAACCGCTCATCCCAAAGGGCACATGGCACGAGATCTGGTCACGTCGGCGTTTCGGCGATCGGGGGTTCATGGGGTGAGAGTTTTGTGTTGATCAACATCACGAAACCCCGAACCCTGATAGCACCGAAAGCATAGAAGCTGGGGCCCGCGGTCGCATGAAGTGTTTTCAGCCATCCATCCAGAGGGGATATCTGGCGGCAAATAGAGCCATCTCAGCGCTTCGCCCACCGCGACTCCAACACGCAAAGAGAAGCTCCGTTATTTTCCGATGCACGAGGTGCCGAGAAAATCCGGACCGAGGCCCACAGTATCGCCGGGAGAGCTAATAGCCATCGGATCTAGAGGGACGTGTGGTGCCAGATCGAGCCATATTGGCATATCGTGCATTGCGATTTCGATCAACAAGGATCAACCCCTTCATATTCACGAATGTCGAAAAGCGCCATGGGAATAGGCATGTGGTCATAGTCTGTGGTCACTTGGAGAATGAGAGGAGCTGCGTGAAGAAAGCCGAAGCGCTGAGTTTGGTTACAGAGAGGATCGTCACGGTCTCCAAGCACCATCGGATCCGATCTCCATACCGTTTCTCGCTTGGAATAAATAACGACAAGAGAGGGTGGTTGAGACCTCCTTTCATTCATTAAGTGAGGGGATGGAGGGTTTGGCAGGCCGTCTGCCCGAAGAAGTCATGTGTATCGACTTTTTCAAGGACGCCATGCCGAAGTCCTCAACTCGACAGAGAAGTCTGTGCATGCTAGCCCAACACTTAATGGCTCATCTACCCTCCTTACAGGAACCATGCGTAGTTAAGATGGAACTTAAATAAATATATCAGTACGAGTTTGACTGAAGAGACATCAAGCCTGGGGTGACTGGGCACACCTCTGTGAGGTAAATTTTCCTGAGTATATAGACTCAGTCTTTGTAATTTTTGAGGATCGATGGTTGAGAAGAGCTCCCAGTTGTAAAGTTTTAATGAAGCATTGTTACTCTGGTTATGTATGAACTTTTGAGACTTCTTGCCTTATGAATGCCAGTTTATTTCACATCTTTGTTCAAACTATGTTAGAACAGCTCGGAATTGGAGGATCCAGTCGAGTTGTAGCTGTTATAGGATGATGTTGGAATGGATCACTGTAGCAGTTACGTTGTTTCTAATCAGTTCTTGTGATTTTCCCAGAGCTGAGTGACTTGGAATTGGAAGATCCAATCAAGTCCCCTTTCAGTTTCTTGATACCCTGAACCAAGAGGATATTGCATTTAGATTTTTTCCCCTGCAAACCGCTGGAAGCCTTTCGCCCAAAGTTGTTTGTTCACCTTCCTTACCAAGTCTTCCACCTGCTCATCTTTTATTCAACTCACTGGCTGAAGTTAGACCAAGACCTCCTTTGTTCCTTACATACCGGACCCAGTCCCTGAGTTAGAGTGATATTTCCTCGAGTCTCTACCCATCTGATCATCTATAAAAACTATCGTGACATGAAAACTGATGGGTGTCAGGCTCTTCTCCTGCAAGCAATCCAGGAGTGACTTCCGACGCTAACACACCCCATATATCTGACCCTCGATGCACCACTACCCAATGGGTCGTTCTACCACCACTCTCTGCTAGAGAATGAGGAGATCAAGTTGTAGATCCAAGAACTACTCCACAAGGGGCACACCTGTCCCATCTAATCACTTTGCGGGAGCCCAATCATGTTGGTACAAAATAAATATGGAACATGGTGACTCTACATTGATTACAAGGTACTGAATAAAATCATAGTCAGAAACTGGCACCCAATTTCATGAATCGACGACCTCCTTGATCAACTCACGTGGGCCAAATACTTCAGTAAGATTGATCTAAAGTTTGGCTACCACCAAGTCCCGGTAGAAAAGATATATATATAGAAGACCGCCTTCAAGTCAAAGGAAGGTCTTTTTGAATGGTTGGTCATGCCCTTTGGTTTGACAAATTCTCTAGCCACTTTCATGAGGAAGATGGACGATATCTTGTGACCATTCACCAATACTTTTGTATTGGTGTATCTGGATGACATCTTCATCTACAAAAAGACTTGGGTAGAACACTTGCAACATATTCAATAGGTTCTGCATACCCTATGACAACACTAGCTCTACACCAACTTGGAAAAATGGTCCTTCGGCATGGACATAGTTCATTATCTGGGCTACATTGTTGATCAACATGGCATATGCTGGGCCACCCTTTTGATATCTCTAGTTACCCTATTTTTGTCTTTTGTCTTGACCAATTTTTCCATAAATTCATGAACCCTTTAACTCTTATCCTCATTGTTACATCCTTTAGCTACTTTTACATGTACATGAGGTAATATTCATTTAGACATGATTTATGTGGTTTATTAATGGTTATAATTGAATAATTAACGTTCAAATGATTTCTAATTACTTTGATTAATTTAAGCAACATTCATGACATGATTTTACCTCATCTGGTACCAATTGTGCTCATATAGTACCAACTATTCTTATGCGATACCAACTGTGCTTATCTAGTAACAACTTTTCTTATTCGGTACCAACTATGCTAGTCCGGTACCAACATCCTATAGGATTTCGGTACTCAATTTGCACCTTGATTTTCGTGCAGATAAAGATGAATCTCAAAATTCCGGGATATGGGTTTTTCTCCCAGTATATCCTATTGAGTACAATGCAGGTCATTTTAAAATATTAGCCATGGTTTTGGAAATAAATAAAGTTCTTTGAGGTGAATTTATTAAAAATACACAAATTTTCCAAGAATTTTAGCAGAAGATATTTCTAAAGTGCCATATTGCGCCTCGAGTTGTGTGTAGATGGGAGATGATATTTCAAAATATCCAAATGGGTTTGTCTAGAACCCAACCAAATTGAATTCCCAAAAATAGTTTGGAAAAATCATCTACTACCTGGAACATACAAAGGGTTCTTTGAGGCCAATTTGCGTAAATTGCCAATTTTTCAAAAATTCTAGGATCATGCCCAGATTTGTGGAAAATGCATTTCCTTGATTAGATAATGGTTGCAATCGACCTCCATTGATGGAAAATGGTTGTTATTTTATTTTTCATGGATTGACTTGTCTTGAGGAAAATTTGTAATGTAAAAAGTATATAAATTGAGTTATGGCTCTAAGCCAATGGGAGGAATTGTTATGCTGCAGATTGGATTTGTGAACAAACTCTTTTTGTAAATTTACTTGTTGAAGATTAATGGAATTTTGAATTCAATGATCTTATGTGTCTTTTAGAATTTAGCATCTGCTGATCTAAAATATTTCATGTTGGCATCGGCAAGGGCCCATCGATCCAACTTGGTAAGCTCATTGTAAATTAATAGTATAGATTTTTATTTCTTGTACTTGTTGTTTTGATTTCATGTTATTTTATTTTGATTTCACTATTAGAATTGATTGCAAAGTGTAGCAGTACAGGAACAATCTGAGATTCCATAATTCGCATTACATAAGCCAACAAATGGAATATCTCATAAAAACTTATGTTTCCTGTGTAGAAGCGAAGTAATTTTCCAGAATTGCAAGATTGTAAGAATGTAATGAATTTCCTTTTGTGATGCATCAATTGATTTTGAAGAGTGTGAAAAATTAGATAAAAGTTTCTTGCAAGTTTGAAGTAAGTTATTACAAGAGTGAGACTAGGCTCCATCTCTCACCTACATGCGCTTATAATGGAGTGTTTACACCCTACCTGGTAGTTCTTTTAGATCAGTTAGGTTTCCATAATGTTAATGATTGATTTTGTCGTTGTTCCAGGAGATAGAATCATTTCCCATATCTATATTTAATGATCCTATAATGAGCAGAGCCATCCCCTGAACAAGAATTTTGAGTTATACATTTGTTGATCAATTTTTCTTTCTGGATTTTGAATTGTATGTGTGGAGTGTTATTTAAAAGGTGTGAAACAGAGTATTTTGTTATTGAATTTTTCTTGTTTATGCTATACTCATCAGACATAATTAAACCACCTATTGTCGGAACATATAGTGTAACAAATCTATTGATTAGGAATCTCAGTCGATAATTTATGTTTGGTAATATATTATGCATATAATTGCACCAACATTTTGGCGTCGTTGTCGAGGAGTTGTAAATGATAATAGGTAGTATTTGAATTATATTGGTTTAATGGTTTTGGATTGATTTTATGGATGAACCAAGGGTGAAGAGAAGATGGTAATATGTGAGGGAAGATCCTACACATCCACTTTAGTGGGGTTCCTCCAAAGTTAGGTTGTCGTCTCCCTTTTATGCAGAAGTGTTTTTCTTTTAATGCAAGTGTGTTTCTCCTTATTTTATGCAAAAGTGTGGTTTTATTTATGCAAATTTAGTTTTATTTATGATGAGATAACTTGTGTGAACTGATAATCCAGTGACAAAAGGGTCCCAGTAACGCAAGAAGTTCAAGTTTGGTGTGTTTTATTTTTGAAAATAGTTTTAATTTCTTAGTTTTAAAATTCAAATCTTTGATGATAAATCATTTTTGGGGTGCTGTAAGAACCCTCGAGTACTAATTTGTGTTGCGATACATGGATCATCAACTAGATAGAGTAATTCACATATTATCAAGCGCTTGAATAATGTTCCTCCAAGAACTTTCTCACATTCTAGAAGCAACTGGGATATTCACCTCTCAGGAAGAGCATATCTTGACAACAATCAAGAATTTAGTTGTCTCTCCATAAGAAGATTTAGAAGTCCCTTCGGATTCCTATTGTCAATTTGTTGATGAGACTAAAGAATCATGGATAGAATTAAATGGATAGCAACCATTGGAACCTGAGATTGAGGAGTTCTTAGCATGCCTCTCAGCAGATCCTGTATGTACTCCAAACACCAATCATCTTGAAGAAGATACTCTGTGTAGCATGGAAAAGGAGGACATGTTGTGTGACCTAAACAAAAAAGGGAAACTTGAATATATTGATCCTATTGAAAGATGGTTCCAATTAGTTGTTAGGTCACACTAATCTTTTACTTTCCATTATTTTTTGATCTCATCATCAAATAAACTAGTCCTTCATACTCGGATATGCATTAAAATTTATCTTTTAAACCCAAGTATGGATATATTTCTAACCCTATTACGCACATGTCTTCACTGGAAGTATTCCTATACTTGAAGGACATTTTCTTTTGTTCAATTAGAGTAGGATAGTAAATAAATAAATAAATTTTGCAATGCAACCTATCTTTCATACTTTTCATAAATGGGAATGTAAAAAGCTAATAAAGCAATCCGTTTAAGATCTTTTGTTCCTATAGTAAATTTCTTTCTAAAAGTTATGATATTTTTGTTTGGAATTTTATGAGAAGGTAATCTCTTCATCCTACGAATGCACACATATTACTGGAAGGGTTTCAAAAGTGGAGAAGGCATCCTTGTCAACAGAAGATAACAGGTAAGGGAGTGATTCATGACCTATTTCTTCAAATTTCTTCTTTTTCCTTAAGTTGTTAAAAAAAACAAGCATCTGTGCTTTATCCTTACCTATCTATTTTAAGACCACTATTTCAAAAGGATGATCGATTAAGTGATCTTTTTAATAGAAATTAAAACTGAATGTTAATTCCAAACTATTGTATTCATAACTAATAATTCAACTTTTGACATTTTCCCTGAATTTTCTATTTGTAAGCATGAATAAAAATCTAGTTTAAATTAGTTCTATTGTTTTTTTTGTTTTGCAGATGTTTGCAACCCTTTGAGCAACCTTTTTTTTATCATCTCACATTGTTTGCATGAGGCCATGCAAAACCTCAGGCATGGGGGAGTGGTTGTTGAGACCTTAAAATTCTTTTGTAACTTCCGTCGGCAAGGCCAAATAAACATGTTCAGTGCTGAAATTTGATAGTCATTTCAAAAATTTCGGTACTGTTATATTTCAGTACTATAGAATTTTGTTCTGGTACTGCAGAATTATGTTCTGATACTGCTCTGTTTCGGTACTGCAGAATTATGTTCATGTATTGCTCTGTTCTGGTACTGTTTTATTCCGATACTAGTACTACAATCACTATAAGCCAATAAGAATGACATCTACCATGTACTCCTAAAAATTGAAAACATTGGTGAGCAGGAACTGGCCAAGGCTCGAGAAAAATCCACGAGACAGTAGATGGAGTTTTCTTTAAGTTTTCCAGACTCCTAAAAATTGAAAACACCGGTGAGAAGGAACTATCCCGAGCTCGAGAAAAATCCACGGGACAGTAGATGGATTTTTCTTTAAGTTTTTCAGACTCCTTAAACTTGAAAACATCAGCGAGCATTAACTAATCTGGGCTCGAGAAAAATCCACAGAACAATAGTAGTTAGGTTTATTTTCCAATGAAATGGAAGTGGCAACATAAGACATGCTTAGTTTGGTTCCATAAAGAGGAGGTTTATGCATCTCAAAAGGAGGTTGCCCATCTACATTTTCTTTATTTTTACAAAGCTTGGAACCCGATCATTTTATGACACTTCCTTTGCAACTTCAACATTCCTACATCAGTGTGTTGATTGTAGTTTTTCCAGCATGATACTTCAATAGAACAAATTCATATGTTTCTTTCTGCAACAACAATAATTGCTAGCATCTTCTACAACTTGATAATCAAAGTATCCCAACCATAAGGAGAAGCCTACAAATTCCAGTTTGCAGAATACATCTTCAGATACCTTATCAAATTTTCATCTGGTACTAAAGAAACAATTTTCTATGGTGGTCTGGTACTAAGCTTGTGGTGGTCTGGTACTAAGCCTGTGGTCTGGTACTAAGCCTATGGTGGTCCGGTACTAAGCCTGTGGTCTGGTACTAGTGGTGTAATTTTGGTAAAATTGTTCTATACTTGATATTTCCCTTGTTTAAGAAAGCACACTTCAGGTAATGGAGGTACAAGCTGGTTATTACATTCTTTCCATTAAGGATTATATAAATTATGTCCTAAAATGTTTGGTTATTTTCATGTACAGTTTCCATCTTAAGCTATCAATATCACCATCATTATTTATTTAAGTGCAAATTACATGTGCATTGCACTCTTGTTTGCTAAGATTACCAATGCATCTATCCTATTATCGCTGAATTCCTTTGTGAAGTGGTTGTCGTCATGAATGAGAAAAAATCATCCATCATGTCACTTTGTTTCTACCCACTGTTACTTTTTTTCGTTTTCCTATTCTGGTACTTAACCCTTGCCCCGAGCATTAATGTTACACTACATCCACTGGAGACCTTTTTTAAGCCTGCCATGGGGGTAGATTGACATGAACATGTGTTCCAATTTTACAGAGAAACCAAGGAGTATCAGTCATGCAAGGAGAATTTTGAAAGGACCAACCTTTTTGAAAAATTTAGGGGCCACCATGATGGAATGTCTCATGCATTTTCTCAGAGCTGCAATGGAGAAAATGTTTCGTTGGGAGAAATCAGGTTGAAGGTGACATAGGCCACCTGATTTCTCCCAACGAAACAGATATATCAACAATGACAATGCACAATTGAAGGAGCATAATCAGAAGTTACAAGATGAACATGAAGAGGTCTCTGCCAAATAAGGAATGCATCTGATACAATATACAAGAGTAATGGAAAAGGATATTAAGGGTGAAGCCATGTTCAGTCATGACAAAGATAGTATCAATTTTGAGATTTTGGAGATCCAATTTTGAGATTTTTGCATGAGGACATGCAATGATTTGGGCATGGGGGTATGTTGGGCCTCCCTTTTGATATCTCTAGTTACCCTATTTTTTTCTTTTGTCTTGACCACTTTTTCCATAAATGCATGAACCCTTTACCTTTTATCCTCATTGTTACATCCTTTAGCTACTTTTACATGTACATGAGGTAATATTCATTTAGTCATGATTTATGTGGTTTATTAATGGTTAGAATTGAATAATTAATGTTCAAATGCTTTATAATTACTTTGATTAATTTAAGCAACATTCATGACATGATTTTACCTCATCCGGTACCAACTGTGCTCGTCCGGTACCAACTATTCTTATCTGGTACCAACTTTTCTCATTTAGTACCAATTGTTCTTATTTGGTACCAAATATGCTAGTCCGGTACCAATTGTGTTAGTCTGGTACCAACATCCTACAAGATTATGGTACCAGCATCCTACAAGATTCCAGTACCAGGTTTGCACCTCGATTTTTGTGTAGATAAGGATGAATCTCAAAATTCCGGGCTATGGGTTTTTCTCTCAGTATATCCTATTGAGTACAATGTAGACTATTTTCAAATGTTCACCATGGTTTTGGAAAAAAATAAATTTCTTTGAGGTGAATTTATTAAAAATACACAAATTTTCCCAGAATTTTAGCAGAAGATATTTCTAAAGTGCCATACTGTGCCTCGCTTTGTGTGCCGATGGGAGATGATATTTCAAAATAAACAAATGGGTTTATATATAAACCATCCATATTGAAGACCCAAAAATGGTTTGGAAAAATCATCTACTATCTGGAAGATACAAAGGGTTCTTTGAGGCCAATTTGCCTAAATTGCCAATTTTTCAGAAATTCTAGGATCATGCCCAGATTTGTGGAAAATGAATTTTCTTGATTAGATAATGGTTGTAATAAAAATCTATTGATGGAAATGGTTGTTATTTTATTTTTCATGGATTGGATTGTCTAGATCCAAATATGTAATGTAAAAAGTATATAAATTGAGTTATGGCTCTAAGCCAAGGGGAGGAATTGTTATGTTGCAGATTGGATTTCTGAACAAACTCTTTTTTTAAATTTACTTGTTGAAGATTAATGGAAATTTGAATTCAATGATCTTGTGTGTCTTTTAGAATTCAACATCTATTGATCTAAAATATTCCATGTTGGCATCGACAAGGGCCCACCGATCTATCTTGGTAAGCTCATTGTAAAATATTAGTATAGATTTTTATTTTGTTTTGATTTCATGTTATTTTATTTTGATTTCACTATTAGAATTGATTGCAAAGTGTGGTAGTACAAGAAAAATTTGAGATTCCATCATTCGCATTACATAAGCCAACAAATGGAACATCTCATAAAAACTTATGTTTCATGTGTAGAAACGAAGTAATTTTCCAGAATTGCAAGATTGTAAGATTGAATTGAATTTCCTTTTGTGATGCATCAATTGATTTTGAAGAGTGAAAAATTAGATAAGTATTTCTTGCAAGTTTGAAGTAAGTTATTATAGGAGTGAGACTAGGCTCCATCTCTCACCTACATGCGCTTATAATGGAGTGTTTACACCCTACCTGGTAGTTCTTTTAGCTCAGTTAGGTTTCCAGAATGTTAATGATTGATTGTGTGGTTGTTCCATGAGATAGAATCATAGCTCATATCTATATTTCATGAGACAATAATGAGAATATCCATCCCCTGAACAAGAATCTTGAGTTATACATTTGTTGATCAATTTTTCTTTCTAGATTTTGAATTGTATGTGTGGAGTGTTATTTGAAAGGTGTGAAACAAAGTATTTTTTTATTGAATGTTTCTTATTTATGCTATACTCATTAGACATAGTTAAAACACCTATTACCGGCACATATAGTGTAACAAATCTATTGATTACGAATCTCGATCGATAACTTATGTTTGGTAATATATTATGCATATAATGTCACCAACAACGTACATGTGGATCCAACCAAAATCGAAGTCATCCATGACTGGCTAGCTGTAAACACACTCACTGAGCTACAAAGCTTCTTACTTCTTGAAAATTTCTACGACAAGCTTGTGTTGGGATTCTTCCATATTGCATGGGCCCTCAGCCAAGTAACCAAGGGTGGTGGTAAGGACAAATTTGTGTGGGGCCGGTCCCAACAATAAGCGTTCGATGATTTGAAGCAGCGCTTGTGCTCAGCCCCAATACTTTCACTATCAGACTTGCAACATCCCTTTGAGATCTAGATAGATGCTTCAGACTATGTTGTGGGAATCCTTCTCACTTAACACGGCCACCCTGTGGCCTATCATAGTGAAACATTATCAGATTTTTTCTGTAATTACCCTACTTATGACAAAGAAATGTACTCCATTGTGCAAGCCTACCACCAGTGGATAAATTACATTCTTGGGAAGGAAAAAATCATCCACACTGATCATAAGCCATTGCAGTTCATGCATGTAATGTTCCCAAGGCCAAGCCCTGTTGTAAATCTTGGTTATGAAATGAATTGTAAATATGTTTTATAGGCTGGTGAGCCAAGTTTATATAATTTGGTGGGCTTATGTGAATGTTAGGCCAGAGAGCCTAAGGGTCGAAGTCAAAGAGCCTGATTTTGTACATGTATCAATACAAAACATTAATAAAATATAAACACCATCGCATGTAGACCGACCACGATGAATGAGTGACAGGGGACTAAGATTCCACAGAGTGGGCAAGGGATTAAGGGCTGGAAGGTGGGAAGAGGGGCTAAGTGTTGAGACTAGGGGCTAAGCCTAGGGGCTTAAGTCCTTGGGAATAATATTTTAATATTATTCCAAAAAGACATGTGAATAATATGTTTTTATCCTAAGTTCTTTTGGAATGACATGTGACTTCCAAATGGTGGGAGGAACGCACGTTGATGGAATCATACAACTTCATGGGTGACAAGTGTCAACCCAAGCCCATGTAAATAAAATGGCTGAGATGAGCCATGGTGGGGGATCCTCCTCCATTCTACCTGACCATCTAAGCATGAAATGGCCTGACCTCTGCAAGAGACCTCGTGCTCCTTCTGAACCATACATCCCTTGAACCAGAAGCCTGTGTTGATTTCGGGAAAATGTTTGTGTTTGTTCTGGAAGCCGGTACACCCCTTCTCTATTATAAACTGTGGAGTCTGAATTGACCCCTGCGTGGACAACTCGTCACGCATCCATAAGAATCTAGCATGTGATTCTATCCTGTGTTGCCATATTGAGAAAATGGAAGTGTCCCATCCCTTCTAAGCCTGGTTATGTTGTTGCACCTGTCTGTAGTTGCCCTGGGGTGTTCGTGTCTAGATTCCCGTTGATTGTGGTGAATGTGTAGTGTTTGATATTGTGTGGCTTGTTGGCCATTTTGTACAACACTTTCTCTAGGTGAGATAGGTGGTTGAAGTTGGAAGAACAAATTTTGGGCCTGTGAGCGACTCTCTTTAGGTGAGAGAGTGCGTAGAGGAAGGAGAGAACTCCTGGAAGGAACCCTGTAGTTGCCACAGAGCTCGGAGACTTCCGATCCGGTCTGTTGCTGAAACCCAAGGCAAGGGAGGTTAGCAGCTGAAGGACTATCTAGGTGACAGAGAAGGTGTATACTCCTAGGGTGGAACAAGCATGTGGGGAAGGAGAGTCTGTGGGTAGTGGGAATAAGTGGTTCCTGGGAGAGAATCCTTCCTTGTGACTGTGTGTTTTCTCTGTAACCTCATCCTAGCCTAGGATTCCTTGCCTTGGGGTGGAGCTTAGTCCTAGCTCGGGGGTGACCCACCACTGAGCTTGATGAGCAGTGGGTCTAAGGCTGGGAGGTTCGTGGAAGGCCTGTACGTGGTTGGTGGAATTACCACCGTTTCAAGGATAAGTACCAGACGATGTTTTAATTATGTTTGCATGTCTATGTATTTATATTTATCATGTATTCTGTTGTGCATATGAATTAATGTTAATTCCATGGATTATTTATGTCAGCAACAATTTTGTGCTGACTCTGAGTTTAAATGTGTTTAACCTATTTTAAATGCATGTTATTAATTAAGCATAAAATGATGTTGTTCTGCAAAGTAGCATCTGTCTGGCCAGTGGGTTGGATGATGGCCAGAGGAGCATTAAAGAATGGTATCAGAGCCATGGTTTCAACGCTGAGCCTGGATAGGCCAGATAAGTGGTCTTGGACCAAATTTTTTTTTAAAGAAGAAATTGTGTCGGGAGGGCCAATTTCAAGCCCTGGAATGTTCCTGAGTGTCAAGGAGTCACTTGACCGTGTTACAAATCTTAGGAGGTTTAGAGATATTTTAGAATCCATAGCCGGTGTGGTATATGGCCACCGAGAGAGAGAGAGAGTTCAACGAATGAGGTGTTGGATCCGTAGGATCTGTTCAGGAGGAAAGGAGAACCCTCACGACCGTCAGATCTAGAGAACGTGTGTAGGGGTTAAAACCCTTTGGAGTTGCATAGGAACATGGAAATCATGATATGCGAAATCCCAAAATGATCTACACCGTAGATCGTAGGAGAGGAACTTGACCATTAGATCAAGTATATTAATAGACCGTAATCTTGTTAAGCGGTGGAAAAATCTGGGCGGCCAGAAATTGTGCACCCAAATCTATGGCTAGGGTTCTATTCCAGACCCCCGTTGTCATTCTACCTTTAAAACAGGGGGGGGGTTCCGGAATTGAGTGCGCAGGTTTTGACGGCTTAGATTAGGGCACTTGGATCTATAGACAAGATTGGATTCTAGAACCCCTTTGCC
>ML787030.1:775747-811588 GCA_009831015.1 Picea engelmannii
GGGGGGTCTGAAATGGGCCAGTTTGTGTGGGTCCCCCGAAACGCCAAAAGT
This sequence comes from Picea engelmannii, assembly GCA_009831015.1. NCBI lineage: Eukaryota > Viridiplantae > Streptophyta > Pinopsida > Pinales > Pinaceae > Picea > Picea engelmannii. The sequence goes on from ML787030.1 coordinate 775,799, forward strand.
ACCTGCGCCATAGATCTGAGAGAAGTCTAAATGTTAGATTACACTTGGAATGGACATGGACACATGGGTGTGTACCACGTACCAGTGGGTCGAGAGGAAAAGCGAGAGTGGTGGGACATGATGATGTCACCAAGGGTGACGTGGACCCTCTTGAATGTGCCATGTGCCACTGTGGTTAAGGGTGATAGTTGTACTGTGGACCTGAAGGGTAAAGTAAATCGATATTTTAGAAGTCAAGATTGGAAAGGAAAGAAATTATGGAAACCTCAAGGACCGAAACCCCAAAAACCGAAGTCCCGAAGTCCTGAAATTTTTGGAGACAGAAGAAACGTAGCAGAGATAAAGGATGAATTGTTGTGTTGTGGGCCCTGAGAGTAAGGAAACCGAATTTTTGGAATTCGGGGATTGAAGCGACAAATATTGGGAGTCACTGCATCGTGAACTCTCAGTTCACAAAACTCCAAAAAGATCTGGACCGTTAGATCCAAATCACCGAGGATCGTTGGATCTCATACAAGAACTCGTGTATCGGATTTCGAGGATTGTAGCGACAAGAAGTTGGGATTCACTGGATCGTGAAATCTTGGGTACCAAGACCTCGAAACCAGAAGTCCCAAAAGTGAGAATGAGAACCTCATGGACCGAGACCCTGAAACCCAGAGTCCCAAAGTCCCAAAAATTACAGAGCCGAATAGAGCTCAGAAAACTTAGTGGATTCGAAACGTTTTTCTTATTCGCGTTGATTAATGAATGTTGTGAATTTTTTTAGGGGTTTAAGGCCTGACAAACTTCGGTTGACTGCACGTTGTGTGTGCAGATTTCAATGAGTGTTAGGACAACCAAAAACCGACGTCGAGTATGGAATTGGAAGAGGTGCAGATTGCCTCCGAAACAGAGGATGAAAGGGTAGGAAGGGATGTCAACTTGGGAATCGAAGCATCAAACTCTAATGGGCACGGAAAAGAGATGGATAAGGAGGGACATATGATGAAACTCATTGAAATATTGTATAAATATTCCTAGGCTCGCCGAGCTGATAGCCGAAATCTCATGAGGGTCAAGGATCAACAGGGTGAATTCAACTTAAAAGTGTTGAAGAGCCTGGAAAGAATAGAAAATAAATTGGAGAATGGGAGTGACTCAAGTAAGATAGAGAGTCACAGGACCCCTGAGAGGAAAATAAGATCAAGAAGTGTCAGAATCCCTGAGAGGAGAAGAAGATCAAGGAGTGGTAGCAGACATCATCATCGCTTCCCAAAGCATTCCAGGAGGGAGGCATGCAGTAGTTCAAGCCCATACCCTACCAAAAAACACCGAAGATCTGGATGGATGAATTGAAGCGAGAGATGAACAAGATCAAGCCTCCAATGTTTGATGGATAACATAAGAAGGAGGAAGATGTCGAAACCTGGTTGCTTGGCATGAGGAAATATTTCCAACTACAGAATTATTCCACTCATTCAGATGGAAGAATTGTGATGTATCAATTGAAAGGAAAAACATCCATGTGGTGGGATCAGTTTGTGTAGGTGCAACACATTAGTGAGAAAGATATCACTTGGAAGGAGTTCAAGAGGTATTTCGAGAAGAAATACCTGACTAAAAGATACTATGATAGAAAGATGAAGGAGTTCTTCGAACTCAAGATAGGAAGCATGACCATTGATGAATACAAACAAAAGTTTTTGGAACTACTGAAGTATGTTCCATTCATCAAAGATGAGGCTGTCAAGATTTAGAGATGTCTGAGTGGAATGCCACCTTCCATTAGTGACAAGATTCAGTATGATGATCCAAATACTATGGAAGAAACAATAAGAAGGGAAAAATGCTTGTATGAACAACAGAGGGAAAAGCCTACCTTTCGAATGGCTTAGGATGACCAGAGGAAGTTTAATAAGGAACAAAGGAAGAAGGGAAACAAGCCTCCCTTTTTCAGAAACAGTCCTCTGGGATAACCATCCTTTAGAGAGCCCAGGAAGGCTGAAGTGGGTGAACAAATGCTCAGACTACCACCTGTGGAGTGTTGGGGCTGTAAAGGAAACCATAGGTACTGAGATTGCCCCCATAAAAAAGATAAAGCAAGAGCCATCCACAATGTTCAACAAGATGAAACAGTGGAGGATATGGGAAACAGAATGCCAAGGATCTACACAGCCCTGGACAACAAGCAAGTAGAATTTCAATCGCACATGATTGAAGTGGAAGGTATGATTAATAGCCGACCATTTATTATTTTAATCGATTCAGGGGCTATCCATAGTTATGTAGATCCTAGGGTGGTGGAAAGTTTGCATTTAATAAGAAGCAAACATGAAAAGTCTTGGTTAGTGCAGTTGGCTACAGGAACCAAGAGGAAGGTCATTGAATTGATTAAGTCATGTTCTATAGACATGAATGGATTGAGCACGAAGGTTGAATTGAATATTCTTCCTTTATGTTCTCACGACTGCTTAATTGGGATGGATTGGTTGGACTAACACCATGCCCTTCTGGACTGTCGTAACAAGAGGTTTACATGCCTAGATGAGGAAGGGAATTGGAGAACAATCCAAGGGATTCTTAGAGTTGTGGATGTTAGAGAAATCTCAGCAATGCAACTAAAGAAGTGCTACAGAAAATGTTGTCAATTATTTGCAGCCCGTGTGGAGGAAGCATCCAGAGATGAAGTATCAAGGATTGGAGACCATGAGGTACTCACAGAGTTCAAAGACATATTTCAGGAGGTACCTGGACTACCTCCGAAGAGAGACATCGATTTTTCTATAAATTTGATGCCTGGAGCAGCTCCAGTGTCGAAAGATCCATATAGAATGAGTACACTAGAGCTAAAAGAGTTTCAATTGTATCTCGAAGAGATTCTAAAGAAGGGGTACATTCACCCCAACATGTCACCTTGGGGTGCCTCAGTCCTGTTCGTGAAGAAGAAGGATGGGACGTTGAGGTTGTGCATTGATTTCTGACAGTTGAACAAGGCAACTGTCAAGAACAAGTACCCTCTACCGAGGATCGATGATCTTTTCGATCAGTTGAAGGGTGAGAAAATATTTTCAAAGATAGATCTCAGATCGGGATATGACTAGGTAAGAATAAAGGATGAAGACATCAACAAGACCACCTTTAGAACAAGGTACGATCATTACGAGTTCACAGTGGTGTCGTTTGGACTGTCAAACACACCTGCTATTTTTATGTTCTTGATGAATGGTGTATTCAGGGACTATTTAGAGAAGTTTGTCATAGTCTTCCTGGATGACATCTTGGTGTATTCCAAGTCAGAGGAAGAGCATGAACAACACCTAAGACTGGTGTTGCAAGTGTTGAGAGGACACCAACTGTATGCCAAATTGAGCAAATGTTCATGTTACCAAAGGTAGATCCATTACTTGGGGCACATTATTTCAGAGGAAGGGATCATCGTGGATCCTGAGAAGGTTGAGGCCATCCAAGAATGGTTAGTTCCAAGGAATGTGGTGGAGGTTAGATCCTTTATGGGTCTTGCGGGATACTATAGAAGGTTTATAATAGGGTTCTCAAGGATAGCTCATCCTATTACTTCCTTCCAAAGGAAGGAGAAAAAGTTTCAGTGGACTGAAGAATGTGAGAAGAGTTTCTAGCAATTGAAGCAGCTGTTAACTAGAGCTCCAATATTGAGGATTGCAGATCCAAATTTGGATTTCGTGGTGTGCATAGATGTGTGTAAGGAAAGGATGGGAGGAGTTCTCATCCAAGATGGATTTGTAATTTTTTATGAGTCCAGGAAGCTGAAAGAGCATGAAAAGAATTATGCCACTCACGATTTGGAGTTGGCAGCAATCATTCACACTCTGAGGAAATGGAGACATTACCTCATGGGAAGGAGATTTGAATTGAGAATAGACCACAATGGTTTGAAATATTTGTTTGACCAACCAACCTTAAATTCTAGACAAAGTAGGTGTCTGGAGTTTCTGTGTGAATACGACTTTGATATCAAGCATATCAAAGGAAAGGAAAACAAGGTGGTTGATGCACTCAGCAGAAAAGTGCATGAATTACATGCTACATCCATTAGCATGTACAGGAATGATATCAAGGGTAGAATTTTGGAAGTTGCAAATGCTTATTTGCAGTACAGAGACTTAGTAGCAAAGCTACAATAGTGTGAGAGACCACAGAAAAAGGAAAGTTACACCTTGGAAGCTGATGGATTACTCCTGTATAAAGACAGAGTGTATATACCCAATGTCCAGGAATTGAAAATTGTGATTCTAAAAGAAATGCATAACGTGACGTATGATGGACACCTTAGATATCAAAAGACTGTGGCAGCAGTCAAAAGCCATTACTTTTGGCCAGGTATGAAGAGAGAGATCACTGAATACATCACTAGATGTATGGAGTGCTAGAAAGTTAAGGCTGAGCATAGGCACCTAGCAGGGTTGCTGCAACCTTTGCCCATTCCTGAGTGGAAGTGGGAAGTGGTGACCATGGATTTTATTACAGGATTTCCCAGAACAAGCAAGTAGCATGATTCGATCATGGTTGTGGTGGACAAGCTTACAAAAGATGCCCATTTTATTCCACTGAAAACCACTCACAAGGCAGCAGATGTTGTTGACATATTCTTAAAAGAAGTGGCATGCTTGCACATAATTCCTAAAACGATTGTGTCTGATAGGGACCCAAAATTCACCTCGAATTTTTGGAAAGGACTATTCAAAGGATTCATAATGAATTTGAATTTTAGTACATCATATCATCCCAAGTTTGATGGACAAACAGAGAGGGTGAACAGAGTAATAAAAGACATGCTAAGAATGTATGTGTTGGACAAACAATCAAGATGGGAAGACTACCTACATTTGGTAGAATTTGCCTACAATAATGGGTATCATGTTGTTATCAGACTAATCGATAGGTGCGGACATTAACAGATCTCCCTAGATCCACCTGGATCTAGAACAAAACAGGACAAGACATGACTCTTTCCCTAAGTTTTGACCATTGAATTAGCTAGTAGGGAGGAACAAGTAACATACCTTTGTATCACTTCCTAGGGTCTTTGTTGCTCCCGCTTCGCTTCGGTGCTCTCATGAGGTCAAGACCAATACAACACAAACCAACCAAAGTGATGATAGAAAAATATATTCAACTGTCAACCTATGTGTATGATCAAGGAATTACACAATAAAGTGAGAATGAATTTATGGGAAAAGGACATGCCACTGTATCATATTAATCGAAAGTAGAAGATACAACCTGATCAACTTGATGTCACAAGCTTCCTTTCAGTGGTTCTTGGCTCCAACACACACACTTGCTCGATCCTTATATGAAGAAGATCAAATCCCTCTTGATAGACTTGCTAGAGTCTCCAAGATCCTGTTCAAGCTAGGTCCTTCACACAATTCTTTCACCAATTCTCCAATGAATCTTGCTTAACCTTTTCCATGATAATTCCATCAATATATAAGAGAGTATGAGATGGTTACTTGGATAAGAATGATCCCACAATATCAGAGAAACCAGTAAAAGGATAACCATTCGAATGCCAACCCATTATTCTAGAAGATTCCCTTCTAGAACCATCTAGACTTCATATTTTTCTAAGCTTTAGAACAAGTTCACACCCTAGCTATGTAGCACAGTGCAAGAAGTTAGCACCCTAGCTGAAGGCAGCCTGTGAGAATGGGTCATTCTCACACCCTAGGATATTAGCAACCTCTGAACTCTCTTCAAAAGTAAGTTTTCTGGGAAGAGATGAATGTCACTTTTCTCAGGAGAAATTTCTTATGAGGAACCTGAGTACACCATCATCAATACACCATCAAGATTGACCAAAATCATGGGTAACATAATGCCCCCCAAAGTATGAGGTCGGAACCAGTGATAGCCGAAAGACTTTGTAAACTGCATGTGTGTGTCGGAAACCAGGAGCACACCTAATCGGAAACCTGCGAACAACCAAGCATCTGCAGAATATCATATATACTAATTCTGAGGTAGGAATTCCCATACTTAGATCACAAACGGATGATGTCATAGACATAGGTCATGGCCACCAATCTTACACTGTGGATCCATGCCGTCAAAATATAGCATAGCCACCAGAAATACACTGTGGATCTATGCGAGAAAATTCAAATTAAGACGACATAGCCACGAGACATACAAAGTGGATCTATGTGTCGCAAATTATACATACTCCATCGCAACCTAGACAAAGAGATGATATCCAGGGTCTTCAATCTCGTCGCCCAAAAGTATGAATCTAACCATGTGATTACATGTGTTGAAGTCGAACATGGTAGAAACCACTTGATTACCGATCATTGATGGAATCATTAACAAGTGCGAGGGAAATCACCATTAATGTCAATGACTCCCAAGGTACTCTAGTACAATCCATCGAGTCTGAATGAATGAGTTGAGGTCAAACATCCGATGGAATCTTTCAATCAGAGGTCAATGATGTAAACCCATTGTCAAAAGTGAGGAAACCTGCCATTGAGGCATGCAGGTTCCAAGGTACCAAAAAATTTCGAATTTTTGTTTCCAGATAATGAGATGAAGTCGACGAAAAAAAACTTGTCACAGGAGGGCCTTGATGTATCCCCCATCAATGAAACGAAATGAGTAACGGATTTTGAAGGTGAAACAAAGTATGATGTAATTTGGACTAAACACAGGGAAGGCCGACACGGAGAGAATGGACAACTGCAGATGGATGACTCAATAGAGGTTTCATATGAACTTCTCTTGAACATATGAATGACACGACCAATGATTTCGCAGCATGGACTCAGAGATGACACATGGTATGACCTTGTAGCAAATTGAATGAGAGACAAATGGATTTCCCAAACCGGCTTCAAATAATGAATAGGGGGTGTCATGTTCAAGAGCGACACTTACTGCCAATCAATATGAAGATGAGAACATATCCCTGTCCCAAATTTCCCCCCACCATTTATGGCGAGTACCTCTTTCTTTTTACGCGAGCTTGAGGAGGATAACATATGCTTGTTGATATAAACTTATCCTTCAGAGTATGTTTAACGAACCCTAGGAAGGAGTGGTTCGGTCCCATGAAGGGTCTGTCGATGTTTGTTTAACGATTCCAAAGATAGAAAACTCAAAGGTTTTTCATGATTATAGAGTCTGGAAAAAACACTTAAAAGAGAACTCTCTCGGTTCCTTTTTCATAAAATAGTCTGATGAGACCGAAAAAGAGATAAATTATCGCCCACCGGACACTTTCTTCAAATACTTTATCGAGCGTGAAAATAGCAAGGTCGCTCGGCTATCTTTTCATGTTTAGAGAGTCTGAAAAGAGCTTAAAGAGGACTCCAGGGGGGTTCCTTTTTCGTATAACCATGTCCAGCCCAAAAAAGTGATAAAAGTATGCTCGATCGCATTCTCATGTATTTTCGAGCATGAGAACGGACAAATACCAAGCTCGAGGTTTTGTAAAAAAAATCATAAAAAACAATCAAAACATGTGATGAAGAAGAAAAAATATGTCTGCATCCCTATATATGAACATTGAAGTCGTTACACCTGCCAAAATTTCACTCAAAAGGGAATTAGGGATTAGGTTTTAATAAATAAATAATTATAAAAATTCAATAACATGGTAAAAGTGAATATAAAAAAGTAAAAAACTCTTTTTACCATATCATTTTAATTTTACCACTATTTGAGCCCAAAACCCCCTCTTTTACCCTCTAAATTTGGCGTCAGATTGCGGGAGTTACGAGCATCCATTCGACGATTCATCAGTGGCAGTGAGGTAGGCTCTTTGTCCTCTACTGTTTCATGGTTTAACTTTTCATTTTCATTGGCAAAAACCACCGTTTTGAGTTTGTTTTGGGGGTTATTATGGCGCTCAGCCATTCTCGCAGGTGAACTACACGGGACCTGTGAGAATGGGTCATTCTCGCAGGTGAGCCCAAAGGCGACTATGAGAACCTCGCACTGTGCCTAAAGGGCACCTGCGAGAACTGCAAAGTATAAAAGTTTTTTAAAAATTTGCTGAATGAAAAGATACCAATTTGTGAATAGAGTTACTAATCTTCTTCTTGTGCTTCTTATGCTGGTATTTGGCCATCACAATGGTTTTGGAATGGCGTGAAAGGGAGCATGAAAAAGATAATGCCATTTCCGAAAATCATCCACCCACTATTGCCGCTTTGCGAAACTGTGGTCTTCTGAAGTACTTTCGTATCCCGGGCATGAGGGCCCAAGTTAGGTTATTGGAGTACCTTGTGCATATGTGGGATCCCAATCAGCAAGTATTCCATGTAGGGGTCTACACATTGTACTTGGATATCAAGGACATTTACTTCTTGACAGGACTGTCACGACATGGGTACCATGTGAACCTGACTGGTAGCAGAGGTGGTGGGCTGCCCATGAGTGAGTACTACCGCTTACATTGTGTTCCAGAGGTAGAGAGGAGCAAAGGGAAAGTCTCCATTTGGGGAGTGCGGGATTTGACCCTCCACACTATTTTGTTCACCATTGCTCATATGGATAGGAGCTCCACTCCTCACATGGATCTTCAGAGATACTTTCAGTATTCCATAGAGTGTACTGAGCCTCGAGTGTTTAACTTGGTAGATGCAGTTCTTCGTAGCATGAAGAGGCAGTTGACCAAATGCAGGCGAGGTAACCTGAAGCAATTCGGGTACAGGTCTTTGTTGGTGTCCTTCTTTCTCGAGAGGGTTCCATTACTGAGGTTGCAGGTTGAGTGGGATTTACCGACCCCAACAGATCTAAGAATGTTGAGATGGTGTCATCTCATGGCCCGACACATAGCGGGACCAATTATCAAATATGATGATACCTTCTTCAACTGGTTGTAACCACAGATATTGATGGTTGATGATTATGCTTATGCCGGGTTGGATTTCCGAGGAAATATGGACTTGGTCCTACCCGAGGGTGCTTAGTGGGGGGAACTTGGTAAGAAGTACACATTTTTTTTCCTTTTTAAATGTTTTTGTGAATTTTATCATATGCAAATGTTTTTTATATGTTCGTCCAGAGACTAAATACAAAATTCATTTTTGATGACACAAATGTGGGACCTTACCGACCTCCTGGTACTTCTCCTATTCAACAGCGAGGAGAGGTGGCACCAGTTCCATGATGGGATGCCGAGGATTATGAAGCAGTGGAACAAAACCTAGAGGGTTTGACAACAGATATTCCAGACATGCCTCTTGGAGAGGTTCCACGACGTTATCAGCGTCATACAATAGGAGTGTCAGAGTCCATTGGTCGACTACTCCGTAGGGTTGCCCGGGTAGTCGTGTGTTACCATGAGCGTCATCCATGACATCACTTTGCAGAAGCTATGAGCTTCAGATTTTGACATTTTGGTCCTCAGACAGAACTTTTTGTAAAAAATATTTTGATCGTTATATATACATACATCTTCTACCAGTTTATCTTGTGTTGTGTGAAAATGGATGTGATTGATTTATAAATGATCCAAATGTATTTCTAAAACATAGTTAGCCAATGCATCAGTTAATGTATTTAGACATCTAGGAATATGTTGATATTCAATATAATCAAAATAACGTTCCAAGAGGTGAATTCGAAAATACACCCGTAACAAAGTAGGACTTCGAATAGTATAGACATTACTTAATTGTAGTACTAAAAGCTACGAATCGAGTCACACAACCAAATGACAGATTCCGAGTGAGATAACATCAATCAACAATTCGATAACAGCGCTATACTCTACAATATTGTTGGTCGCACAGCCGAGACACACACCTCGTAAGGAGACAAGTTCGTTTGTAGGGGCGTAAATTGCCCATGCAGCGGAAGCAAGGTTCTGAGTACTACGGCTAGCGCCATCAACGAAGCCAATATAGGGTAGCGAAGACTCCGACATCTAGAAATCAAACACAACGTCACATAAGGGAAGAGACTAGATAATGACAAAAGCAAGCTATAGTAATGCACAAAAAGTATGATACAATAAAAATACAAGTACTCCCGCACAAGTGATTTTATGCATAGTACTTCTTCAAGTACAACCCATTCCTGGGTTCACTCAAAGGGATACCATTGTAATCTACTAACTCATAAGCCCCTTTTTCCAACACTCGTCTAACGATATAAGGACCTCGCCACATGGCTTCGAATTTTCCATCTCCTAGCATATCTCGATCTTATTCATAGAGGAGAACGAGATCTCCTTCGGAGAAAACGCGAGGCTTGACATGTTTGTTGCATTGGGCCTTGACACGTTTTTTCTGAGCTTCTATGACTAGGGTAGAATCGCGTCGAGTTTCATCTAATCGCATAAGATACAATAGACATTCTTCCTCAGCAGAAGTGTTTGGTAGGAGTTCAACAACTAGTTTTAAAGAGGGTATCTCGCATTCAATCGAGAGAATGGCTTCCAAACCATAGACTAACCAGAAAGGTGTAAACCCAGTAGAAGACTTGACAGATGTATAGTAAGCCCATAATGCCGAAAACAACATTGTGTGCCAACTTGTTTTGTGAATCCCTATCATTCGTCGGAGCATAGTTATGAGAAATTTGTTAATTGCTTCGACTTGGCCGTTGGCTTGTGGGTAATAGGGCATTGAGTTCTCATGGTGAGGACCCAATGTTTCAGTAAGTTCATACATCATGAAGTTTCTAAAGTGGCTACCGTGATCAGTGAAAATAGCCTGGGGAACACCAAAACGAGCTATGATGTGATTAAAAATGAATAATGCTCCAGTCTTTCCAGTGTTGTCACATGTCGGCATCGCCTCAGCCCATTTCGTAAAGTAATCGATGGCTACAATAATGTATCCATGCCCCCCGACCAAGTGAGGGTGACATGTCATGAAATCGATGCCCCATTTCGCAAAGAGACCAACAGAGACCACAGGGTGAAGAGGAGCGGGATGTGACCATAGCTTCTGATTGTAGGTCTGGCAAGCATGGCATTTTTGAACGACAATTATGTAGTCGTTAAATAAAGAAGGCAAAAAATACCCTGCTCGTAAGATCTTCTGGGCAGTAGCATATCCAGACATATGACCACCACAGGCTCTAGAATGGTAGTCATTCAAATATTTCTCGGCTTCGTCGAACATGAGGCAGCGTCGAAAAATAGAGTCAATCCCCCGATGATAAAGAGTATCCCCGAGGATAATATATTGACGAGATTGGTAGCGTATTCGACATCGGTCAGTAGTAGACAAAGTTGGTTGGAAAGTCTAGGTTTGGAGATATATGATGATATCACCATACCAAAGATCATCAGATCTGATGAGGAAAAGGGATTCAGTCGGTAATGAATTGGCTGCTACATTTTCCATTTCAGAATAGGGAAAGTCGCATATCAACTCAGAAAACACTAAGGACTTCTTGGACTTGGTGCATTTGAATTCCAAGTCAAATTCCTGGAGTATCACAATCCATTTGGAGTAATTTCCCCCTAGCAATTGATGTGTGAGAATGTGTTGCATAGGGTTACAGATAGAAATCACTGTAGTATTGCGTAAGAGGATATAGTGTTGGAAATGTTGGACGGCTTGGACAGCTGCCAAGGCTAGTTTTTTGACATGTAAATACTTGATTTTGGTAGGTGTTAGACTTCGACTCAAGTAGTAGATAACATGTTCGTCGTTAACATCATCCTCTTGGATGATAACCATACCAATGGTGTAATCCGAGGCAGCAAGGTAAAGGAAATAATAGTGACTGTAATCGGGGGGAAAGAGAAGCGGAGCATGTGTTAGGGACAATTTCAAGGCTTCAAAAGCGTTGTTGGCGATGGTATCCCATACGAACTCAGACCCCTTTTTTAGGAGCCGCATAAATCCACGAGTTATCTCGGCATAATTTGGGATAAAATGACGAAGACAGTTTTCTTTCCCCTGCAAACTTTGTAATTGGCGAAGTGTAGAAGGAGGAGGGAGATTAAGGATTGCCTCAACCTTTAAAGGATCCACCTGGATCCCTTGACGTGAAACAATAAAACCTAGAAGTCGGATAGATTCCACGCAGAAAACGCACTTATGAGGATTCAAACGTATATGGTAGAACCAACAGCAGACGAAAATGGCTCAGAAGTGGGCTGGATGATTGACCTGGTGCATTGAGTGAGCAGGTAAACGTCTAGGCATGGTTGAATGATGTGCTTGATATCATGGAAAGAATAAGACAAAGCGTGTTGAAAAGTTGGGCCAATGTTCTTGAGACCAAAAGGGAGTTTCCTATAGGTAAAAGTACCCCAAGGACAAATAAAACCAGTCTTATGTTGATCCTTGGGAACAATGTTGATTTGATTATACCTGAAGAAACCATCCATCAGAGAGAAGATTTCACTTCCGTCACAATTGTCAACAATCTGATCGATGAACAGGGTAGGAAAGTTGTCTTTGGGACAAGCTTTGTTGATATCCCTATAATCAACACATACACGAATTGTGCCTTGTTTCTTGTCGATCGGGACAAGATTGAAAACCTAGTCAGTGAGAGCCACTGGATAAATAAAGACAACTTTGAGAAGTTTCTCGACTTCGAGCTTAATAGCAGCCGCTTTACGTGGGTGAACTGGATGAAGGCATTGCCGGACAGGTTTAGCGTCGGGGTATGTCTTGATCTCATGTATCATAATGTCGGGGTGGATACCTGACATTTATTTGTAGCTCTAGGCGAAGATGTCATGAAAATATTTGAAAAGGGATGTGTAGGTGATGATTTCATCAGAAGAACACGAAGCTCTGATATGGACATTTTCGACAATCCCAGGTTTGACGGATATGCCGAGGGGAATAGTGGGCGAGATATTGCTTAAGTTCCCTTCGGAAAACACATCGTGTGTGGACTCGGGAATGGTTGAGATGACGACAACGGTCGACGGGGTCAAGATCCATTGGTAGTTCTCAATGGTATGTTTCTCCAGGAAGAGGATGGAACAATGATGTCCATCGTCCCAAGGGGTGTCCTCCATGACAGACATGATCATCACGTCTGTGGGAAAAATGACACAGAAAGGATCTGGAGATAACTCACCAAGAGAGGGGGTAGAAGGGGTTTCCGATTGAATGGCCTGATAGGTGGATTCGATCGGACTTAACGAAATTTCATCGCCGTAAAGAAGATGATCTCCAGGGTCAGGTACTATCCATGGGTCGTGAGACACAGGAATGTCGTGAATCGAGGTGGATATCATGTTGATTGACGCAACGGACGAGCGTGGAACATAGGGCGGTGAAATGGGGAAGGTACCCATTAAAGAAGAGTCTTTTAGAAGGCCTACACCGATGTTCTCATAACTCGATGGGATTTTAGCGATGAATGATACATTGCCATTATGGGTATCGGAATTAAAGAAGGCTAATTGGTCGACAATGACTACCTTCCCTTGATGTGGGAAATGTACCACATGGAAAAGGGTCGACACAACTGCGCGCATGGAATCAATCTAGCTACAACCAAGTAGAAGATTGTAATCAAGGGGAGCGTCAAAGACTTCCACTTTGACTTGGACCGTTTTTCCTTCTAATGTGATGGGAAACGAAGGAAGGACACGTTATGGCTTAAAACCGGATCCATTGAATGCTTTGAGAGTGTTTTGGGATTCATTCAAAGAGGGAGATCCAATGGATTTCCAGCAGGTAAGAGACATAACACACGTTGAGGCACCCTCATCGATAATGGTTCGACAAATGTTTTTGTCAGACACAATCACTTGGATATGGAATGCAAGTTGAGGGGGTAACCTTGGAATGTGATCTTCCAAGTCAAAAATTATTAAATTCATATTCATTGAGTCGATTCCACCAATTGCTTTCAACAGTGCCTTCCGTTGTGTGGAACAAGTTTGAAGGACTTTGAGGGCTGACATCGCAGAAGGTGCTTGGGCCAGATCTTGAACAATGTTGTAGTTCTGTGTAGCACAGGCATGTGGATTGAAAGTTGATTTCCAAACGACGCCCTTTGGGGGGGGTCGAAGAACTATGTCGAGGCTCGATCGTTCGATATGAAGAGCGTCGTTGGTAGGTGGAGTCATGGGAGAGGGTTGTACCAAGGAAGGAGGTAGGTCATCAACCTTCTCTTTAGAGGGAGAATAATCTTTGGCTCGAGTGGTGAGTGCAATGTCTTTTTGCTTTGAATCACCAGTACACATCAATACATAGGATGTAGTATAAGATGAGGGTTGGTCATGAATGACCAACTGAGCCTGTTGTTGAGACAGGAAAGGTTGGGACAAAATGGCTAGAGCAGGTGGTTTTGGAGCTCCTTGAAGGAACTTAGTGACCTTGGCGCATCATGGACAATCCTTTGTGTAGTGATCATCACCACAGATAAGACAAGGGTATCGAAGTTTGTTCTTATCCCTATCGTCAACAGTTGTAGTTTTGGTTCGCTCTGCCTGAGAAGTATTTTTGTCCTCTTTATTCTTACCCCATCCCTTTTTGGATTTTTTTTTACCGGCTGGGGTAGATTGAACTGCATTTACCTCAGAAGTCTTTCCGGTGGGAGGGGCAGGAGACGGAGCATTTTGAACATTAGAGGAAGCAGGTTTGGGGCTGGTACTTGAGGCAGAATGTGGTTGGGCCTGGAAAGTGCCAATCACACTGTCGACTGCATGCGAAGCAGCTGGAGTAGTTGAAGTGGCGGAAGTGGAAGGATGAGGTAAGTTAGGTAGTAAGGCGTAAAGGGTACCTGTTTGTGAGTAAACGAGGTCAAGGTATTGAGCACAACTTATGTCCTTCTCTTCCATGACTACTCCACCCATGGAAATGTCACAACCGATGTCGTTCACAAATGATTTTGTGAACCACTCTGCCGGCAACTGATTGGGGAGTTTGAGTTTAATGAGACGTTGTCTCCATCGCCACTCATGAATGTGATCAGAGACATGAGTGGCTTTGTTTTGTTTGAAAGAACTCAAAATCTCGATCCCCGTTTCATATCGGATCGGTAATTGGTAGTGGGTGACAAAATCCATAGCTAGGGTGTTGAAGTTAGCAAAAAAACCTCGTGGTAATTCTATATACCACTTCGCAGCAGAACTTGTGAGGGTTCGTTGAAAAAGACGTAAACGAATAGAGTCATCTATCAACGAGTTGGATGAACACCAGAGGTGAAAAGTCATGACATGAAGTTTTGGTTCCTCTCTCGCTTTTCCATCGAATTTAGAGATGTCTGATGGTAGCTTGGATGGTATAACAGGCCATTGGGGAGAGTGACGAATTGGATCATTTAAAATCCTTGACAAATACGGAAGATCGAAAGTGGACAAGAAGGGTAATTGTCGATTCACCTGCGGGTACTGGTGGTTTTGGGGAGGAAGCCCCGTCGGCAAACCAGTAGGACCATAAGTAGCCTGCATATAATGTGAAGACCCATGTATATTCGGTGGTGGTTGGATATTATGGTAGCTCATGGGATTGTATCCTAGAACAGGGATGTTATTTTGAGCATTCGATCCCCAAATGGGATTGAACGTACCGGGATATGGCTGGCCTATACTAGGGGGTATCACAGATGCCGCTAGAAAATGTTTCCCCCCAGTCGATTGAGGAGGATGTTGTATCAACTGATTCCAATACTGGTCCAGGGACATAGGTATGTTTTGTCCATAAGGTGGGGTTGGTCCTCCTATCGAAGGTGGTGTTCCAATTGGGGTCAGTGTTCCAATTGGGGGTTGTGTTCGAATTGGGATTTGCGTTCCAATAGGAATTTGCCCGCTGAGAGGGGGTTGAGTCATACCACCTTGGTGAAATTGTCCACCAACAAGAATCTGGTAATTTGGTGTGAATGATGGAATAGTGCCACTAGGATTAATACTGACAGTGGAGGACGAGACAGGTCCTCCAAAAGGAAATTGAGGGAGTGTCGGAATAAAACTGGGAAGAGAGTGCCTAGAAGAAGAGGGACCACCAGGAGAACTGAATGGGGTTTGTGTAGGAGTGGGAATGGAAGCATTCAACGTACGGTATCCAGGTGGTAGTGTTGGGGTGACGCTGGGCGTTCGTGGTGTGCTGATGGGGGCGAGACTAACTACGGTAAATCCAGGGTGAAAACTCGTAGTATCTGTATGATGGGCCATTTCGATAGGGATGGTCATGATGTGGTCACATCATGGGGCGTCCGTAGCAGGAAAATAATAGGCAGTAGTAAACGGTACTGTCTCTGGGCTAGAGATTTCAAAAATCACAGGTGAGATGATTTCGGAAATCACAGGTGAGCCTGAACCAAAAAGGTCTCGTCGAAAAATGCCTGTAGACCAAAAAGGATCTTGGCCTTCTATACCTGGAAAGGGTCCAACCGGTGATCCAGAAGATACAACAACTAAGTCTTTGGTAGAATTCAGTCGCATAAACGATCGCTCAGAATTGAGGTGAAGTTGAAATTCCTCTCGAGTGTTGGTAATTCGGAAATGTTCTAGAGAGTTAGTTCATTCCACTTGTGGCGTGGTAACGTCTTGGACTTCACTCTGCTGAGGATATCCCTTAGGTGAACTTGTAGGCAAGGGTTTAGAACCTTCCAAATGCTCTGGAGATAAACCCTGCATTCTATGTGAACAACGTGGAGAAGCTATTGTAAACGAGTGACAAACTTACGAAGAAAATCGTATGGTCAACTTTGGTAAACAAACAACACACGCTAGTAAAAAAAATCTAGGAAACAACACGAAGCAAACAAGACCTTCTAATTCCGAAATCACTAGTTGGTGATGAAATCCAACGTCGCAACAATGAGACGAGAAGGGGCTAGGCTAGGGTGGAAAAGTTACGCTGACGACCTGCTTAACGGACTTACACCCCGGTGCAAGCTCCCACACATAATCGTGGCTATACCCTCCAAGGAGCCTGAGTGAGTTTGGCCAACGTCGATTCCATGTATCGTGAAGACTTGCCCCTTCACAGTCACCTTGTGTAAGACCCT
Organism: Picea engelmannii; assembly: GCA_009831015.1. Lineage (NCBI taxonomy): Eukaryota > Viridiplantae > Streptophyta > Pinopsida > Pinales > Pinaceae > Picea > Picea engelmannii. The sequence goes on from ML787030.1 coordinate 792,710, forward strand.
AGAAAGATAGGCCACTAAGGTTACCACCAGCAACAATAAAGCCCGGGGGGATAGTCGACAGTTCGATCCACACGCAAGGGCAGGGTATCTAGCTTGAAATCAACTCAAAAGGCTTCCACTCATCATTGTGGGTATACCTCCAATTGATCCTTGTAATACGTGCAATCTCTACACTAATATTAACAAAGAAGAGTGAGTAACTCTGTCAATATCAATGCGACCTCGTGTTTGACCCTTGTGTGAGAAGGGCTTCCCAGGACAAGATGTTGTAGATGGAATTTGACACTCCTTAACACAAGATGATATTGTGTGTTTTGTTCTTTGGAGAGTGTATCTCTCTTCCTATTCCAAAGCACTAGCCTAGCTAAATGTTGGTGTAATAGAGCCCTAGAAAAGAGTTACTAGTTAAATTTTACAATTGCGCAGTGTTATTAAGGGTTGTTGTTACTCAAAGGAAGCGAAGATGAAACTGATGTTGTATGAGACTCTGACCCAACGATGCATGGATGAGAATGAAATATATCATTTTTTGTTTAATGAATCCTATGTATGGGAGGGAAAGAGAAGTTTTCCGGATCAACCTTGAACTACAATACACAATTTCCTTTAAAATGCAATTGCAACGAATCATGCAAAAATAACAATTCTCTATTGTTTCTTTTTCAATAATTTCAACAATTGATTTTCAATACTTTCGAAGACGAAAATGATTTTGAAAGAAAAATGTTGTTCACTTTTCAAAAAGGACCTACACCATGATGGTGAGAGTTCAGAAAACCAAAAACTAATGAACAAGCAATAGACAAAACCCCAAACCAATCTTTCAATGGAAACAAAAATAACAGGCAGACCAAACTAGTCTTTTCAATTGCATGAGAAAAGTGATCTTCCAAATAATGAGCAAATGATAAAGACAAATAATCTCAACTTTCAACCGATTTCCAGTTCTTAACCAAACAAGCACACTCAGATTCCAAAATCAGAGAGCATATCTTTGCCGAGAAAATTCAGGAAACGAAAGTAAAAAAAAAAGTGACAGGAAGAGCCTTGATTTCCTAAGACTGTCCGTGCAAAAACACGAAGACAAGAAAACATCAACCAATGGTCCAAGAAGCTCTTTTCAGGCACCTATACTGATCTGGGCAGCTGAAGATGCAAAAAACTCAAATCCAAAATTTTGAAAAAAGGCTTTGCAGGCTAACAGTATTACACAGTGCGAGAATGGGTCATTCTCGCAGGTGAGCTTTGAGCAGAGTGAGAGAACCTCGCACTGGACCTAAAATCAAGGTGCGAACTCAATCTATTGTCGTAGGCCACTGTGGAGTGAAGTGTGAGAATGTCTGAAACTAAACAATTTTTTGGAAAAAGACACAAAATTTGAAGAGGCCTCTGGACCCAGAGGGTCTATTAGGGTATCCTGAAGACTCAGAGATTGATATGAATGGAGAAAGGTAAGGCAAGAGAAAATGGCCAAGGAAAAACACCAAAAACCACAAAGAAAATGGGTTATCTCCCCAGTGGAGTCGCCAATTTTGCTATCAAACTAATCGGTAGGTGCAGACACTAACAAATCTCCCTAGATCCACCTGGATCTAGAACAAAATAGGATAGGACATGACTCTTTTCCTAAGTTTTGACCATTGAATTAGCTAGTAGGGAGGAACAAGTAACATACCTTTGTATCGCTTCCTAGGGTCTCTGTTGCTCCCGCTTCGCTCCGGTGCTCTCGTGAGGTCAAGACCAAGACAACACAAACCAACCAAAGTGAAGATAGAAAAATATATTCAACTGTCAACCTATGTGTATGATTAAGGAATTACACAATAAAGTGAGAATGAATTTATGGGAAAAGGACATGCCACTGTATCATATTAATCGAAAGTAGAAGATACAACCTGATTTCCTTGATGTCGCAAGCTTCCTTTCAGTGGCTCTTGGCTCCAACACACACACTTGCTCGATCCTTGTATGAAGAAGATCAAATCCCTCTTGATAGACTTGCTAGAGTATCCAAGCTCCTGTTCAAGCTAGGTCCTTCACACAATTCTTTCACCAATTCTCCAATGAATCTTGCTTAACCTTTTCCATGAGAATTCCATCAATATATAAGAGAGGATGAGATGGTTACTTGGATAATAATGATCCCACAATATCATGGAAACCAGTAAAAGGATAACCATTCGAGTGCCAACCCATTCTTCTAGAAGATTCTCTTCTAGAACCATCTAGACTTCATCTTTTTCCAAGCTTTAGAACAAGTTTGCACCCTAGCTATGTAGCACAGTGCGTGAAGTTCACACCCTAGATGAAGGAAGCCTGTGAGAATGGGTCATTCTCGCACACTAGGATATTAGCAACCTGCAAACTCTCTTCAAAAGTAAGTTTTCTGGGAAGAGATGAATGCCACTTTTCTCAGGAGAAAGTTCTTATGAGGAACCTGAGTACAACATCATCAATACACCATCAAGATTGACCAAAATCATGGGTAACACATGCATCGTTGAATATAAGCCCATTTGAAGCACTTTATGGAAGAAAGTGCAACACTCCAGTGAGCTGGTATAATCCAGCTGACAGAGCAGTAGTTGGGCCAGAGTTGCTTAAGGAGATGGAGGACCAAATGATAAAAATTAAGAAGAATTTGAAAGCTGCCTAGGACAGGCAGAAAAGTTATGCTGATAAGAACAGAACCCACAGAGAATTCAAAGTGGGTGATCATGTTTTCCTGAAAGTGAAAACTAACAGGAGTTCCCTGAAGCTGGGAATTTGCACCAAATTGGCAGCTAGATTTTGTGGGCCATTTGAAATCTTGGAAAGGATTGGGCCAGTTGCATACATGCTTACATTACCTGCATCTATGAATGTACATAATGTGTTTCATGTTTCATTGCTTAAGAAATATATACCTGATGCTAATAATGTTATTGACTGGAATGTGGTTCAGGTGGAACCAGAAGGTGTCCTGCAAGTGCATACTGTGTGCATATTGGACAGGAAAAACAAACACCTCCAGAATCGAGCTATAGGGCTTGTAAAGGTCCAGTGGACCTGGTACGGTCCTAAGGATGTGACATGGGAGCATGAAGATGTTATGCGGGTAGAGTACCCGCATATTTTTGAAAATTTTGAAAAGCTTGCAGATGCAGTGTAAAGTTGCACCGAGGACAGTGCATAAATAAGGGGAGGGGAATTGTAATGTCCCCAAGGCCAAGCCCTGTTGTAAATATTGGTTATGAAATGAATTGTAAATATGTTTTATAGGCTGGTGAGCCAAGTTTATATAAGTTGGTGGGCTTATGTGATTTTTAGGCCAGAGAGCCTAAGGGTTGAAGGCCAAGAGCCTGATTTTGTACATGTATCAATGCAGAACATTAATAAAATATAAACACCATTGCGTGTAGACCGACCACGATGAATGAGTGATGGGGGACTAAGATTCCATAGAGTGGGAAAGGGATTAAGAGCTAGAAGGTGGGAAGAGGGGCTAAGTGTTGAGCCTATGGGCTTAAGTCCTTGGGAATATGATTTTAATATTATTCCAAAAAGACACGTGAATAATATGCTTTTATCCTAAGTTCTTTTGGAATGACATGTGACTTCCAAATGGTGGGAGGAACGCATGCTAATGGAAGCATACAGCTTCACGGGTGACAAGTGTCAACCCAAGTCCATGCAAATAAAATGACTGAGATGAGCCGTGGTGGGGGATCCTCCTCCATTCTACTCGACCATCTGAGCGTGAACCAGCTTGACCTCTACAAGAGACCTTGTGCACCTTCTGAACCATATATCCCCTGAACCAGAAGCCCGTGTTGATTTCAGGAAAAAGTCTGTGTTTGTTCTGGAAGTCGGTACACCCCTTCTCTATTCTAAACCATGGATTCTAAATTGACCCCTGCGTGGAAAAATCATCACGCATCCCTGAGAATCCAGAGTGTGAGTCTATCCCGTGTTTCCATATTGAGAAAATGGAAGTGTCCCATCCCTGCTAAGCCTGGTTACGCTATTTCAGCTATCTGTAGCTACCTTGGGGTGTTCATGTCTGGATTCCCATTGATTGTGGTGGATGTGTAGTGTTTGATATTGTGTGGCTTGTTGGCCAGTTTGTAAAACACTCTCTCCAGGTGAGAGAGGTGGTTGAAGTTGGAAGAACAAGTTGTTGGGCCCGTGAGTGACTCTCTCTAGGTGAGAGAGTGTGCAGAGGAAGGAGAGAACTCCTGGAAGGAACCCTGTAGCTACCACAGAGCTCGGAGACTTCCATTTCGGTCTGTTGCTGAAACCCAAGGCAAGGGAGGTTAGAAGTTGAAGGACTTTCTAGGTGACAGAGAAGGTGTATACTCCTAGGGTGTAACAGGGATGTGGGGAAGGAGAGTCTGTGGGCAGTGGGCATAAGTGGTTCTTGGGAAAGAATCCTTCCTTGTGACTGTGTGTTTTCCCTGTAACCTCATCCTAGCCTAGGATTCCTTGCCTTGGGGTGGAGCTTAGTCCCATCTCTGGGGTGACCCACTGCTGAGCTTGATGAGCAGTGTGGTCTAAGGCTGGGAGGTTTGTGGAAGTCCTGCACGTGGTTGGTGTAATTACCACCATTTCAAAGATAAGTACCAGACAATGTTTAATTATGTTTTGCATGTATGTGTATTTATATTTATCATGTATTTTGTTGTGCATATGAATTAATGTTAATTCCATGGATTATTTATGTCAGCAGTAATTTTGTGTTGACTCTGAGTTTAAATGTGTTTAACCTGTTTTAAATGCATGTTATTAATTAAGCATAAAATGATGTTGTTCCGCAAAGTAGTGTTTGCCTGGCCAATGGATTGGATGACGACCAGGGGAGCGTTAAAATGCAGACACAAGGAAAGTTGCATAATGACCACCGTCATAAGTGGTCCACATACTTGCATCAATTCCATCTCAACATCAAGTATAAAACGGGAAGCACCAATTGCATCGCTGATTTCCTCAGCAAACCACCAATCGTGACACTCACCAGAGTGCTAGAATCTTGTGGCCATGAGACCTATGGATGGACCCAACTCTATGAGAGAGACCCAAACTTCACCACCACCTACCAAATGTTGAGCAAAAGCATAGTTGTCACTAATTTCCATCTTCAGGACATGCTATTGTGTCGTCTGGGCCATATATGTGTTCCATCAAGTGAGCGAGAGAAGCTGATATGGGAATCTCACTACAGTCAGGTGGCACAACACTTTGGCATCGAAAAGATAGTGGAAATACTGTAGAAACATTTCTACTGGTCAAAACTTCAACATGAGGTCAGCAAGTATATCAGGTCCTGGACTACCTGTTCAATTGCCAAATTGACCACTAAGAAACAAGGACTATACAAACCTCTACCTACTCCTGACTGGACATGTGAATCCATCTGAATGGAATAAATATTGGGCCTCCCGTCCACCAAGCGGGGAAATGAATGTGTTTTTGTGGTTGTGGATCGCTTTTCTAAGATGGAAATTATGGCCACCTGCAAGAAGAGCATCACAACAAAATCCACTGACAAGTTCTTATTTGAACGAGTCTGGGTACATTTTGGAATCCCACAAACCATTGTCTCAGATTGAGACAGTCAATTTCTCAACACATTCTGGTCACGCCTCTGGTCACTGTGTTAGTACTCTGTAAATTCCCATAGGTTTTTAGGGGTAGAAGAAATTTAACAGAGGTAACTTACCCAACCACTTAGAAACTGGGATCTAGCCCTGCCAGTTTCAGAGAGGGATCTGTCTGTAAGATTTAGATATGTTCGGGTTTTAAATATTAGGCTAGTTAAATTAATAGAAGTGTGTTGTTTTGTTTTATAAAGATGGATGAAATATTTCTTTACACATCCATCAGGCTATGGGGTCTGTGTTAATAATTGAGATCAGATACATATTTTATTAGGTTATTTCACAGGGCAAGATAATGAAAATTTTGGATCTTTTAGAATTAAAGTGATGAAATACAGTTACAAGTGAGATAATCAATCAAAATAAAGATGCATTTAAAAATTTATTTATTACAATATCAGAAGTATAACATTCAAATCTTTAAAATCTAGAAACATAGTATTCGAGATAAATTTTGCACTTAAACTTCTTTTAAATGATTAGAGACAGAAAACAAAATGATAATGAAGTAAGATAAACATTTAACAAAGAGAAGTAAACATCACCAACATCAACACGTGGGAATCATGTGAATCGTCCTTTTTTTTACTGGTAGATCTCTTCAAAAAGATTACAGATACAACTTGCTTTGGTGTAAATATCAACACTCAATACTTCGAAGTCTGAAGTATTTATAGAAAAATTACATCTGATCCTGTCGTTAATGATCAAGATATGGTGGAGAGAAAATATAACTAACTAGATTACATATTACAAAAAGTTAGGAATGCTAAATGGTCCTCGAATCCTTGATGTTGATTCTGAGGAAGTGGCTGGTGATTCATCTTTGACTTGACTATGATTGTTCCATATGTTGACTCGGATGTACAACACATCACTACTTGATCATAGTGCACAAGTCATCCCATCTCTTTTGACTAGGGATGGTAACTTTGAGTAACCTTTGGTATACTTCATCCATCTCTGTGTACTTGTCAAAGGTGGGATTGGTGATGAATATGTACTTGATCTCATGTTGGATGCTCAAGTCCAACTGCAGAGTCTCTAAGAATGATTTTCCAGTAATGTTGCCTTTTATCCCTGCAAACTTAGAGCCATGTTTTGCCACTGTGATGATCTTTTTTTTGTATTTTGAGAGAGTAATCAACTTGTCATTGATATCAAATAAACCTGGAAGACCTTTCTTTTGCAGAGAGTCAATCTTGTCGAAAAACCTCTAAACTCCAATATCCATTGTGTAGGCTCTTTCCTCGAGTTGAAGCATCAATCCCCTCTTGGTCAAAACTTTCTTGACCTCCAGGATAGTTTTTGTCCTATCCTCAATCTCCAAAGCCTCTATCTCCTCCTTTGTTTTAGATTTCAAGAACCTGATGATCGCATTTGCCTCTGTAGGCCTTTCTCTGAATTGTCCTTTTATTTTGTCAATGGATTGTGTGCTTCTATGCACCAGTTCATGCTACTCAAACATAATATGTATGAGTGGCCAAATATCTGTCATGGATTTGCAGATATCCATCCAAATATTTTCCTTGGCTTCTGACAGTGTCTTAGCCATGACTGTCTCCTTCTGAAACTTCTGCAGTTCTTGCTTGAGCCTCTGAGACTTGTGCATCTTAGTGTTGTAACCTGACTGAAAATTTAACTTTAGTTTCTAAAGGTTATTGATCTCATCATGCAGTATTTTTATTTATTGTTCTTCCAGAGAAATGTCCTCCACGTACTTTACCAATTTTTCTGATGCATCTATGGTTGTTACTGAGGTTGCTGCTGGAATTTCCACTGTGGTTGTTGTTGTTGTTGTTGTTGTTGTACTGAATCCTATGAGAGGAACTACATACTGTGGAATGACTTCCATTGGCACATTCTACTTTTTTTTTTGACTAGCTTCTCCTGCTCAACTTCCATATCCTTAATCTGCGCATTCTAATCCATGATTAATTTCAACATTTCCTCCTTGTGGCCTTCAGTATCAACCATTTCCTTTTCCTATGGGTCTTTTGTAGTAGGTATTTTTCATTTCCTCAGGGAGGCTATGTCAACATTCTTCTTCATGAGGATATCTTCTGTTGCTTTGACATTGGATGGATCATATCCAATTTTCAACACCAGTTATTCTAAGGAATTGATCTTGTTATCCTTAGCCAGGGAGGATATCTTTTCCATCTTGAGATGAGTCTGGACATTGTTTAGGGAGACCTGCAACTTTGCAGCAGTCATGGAGGTATTGGCCAGGGTAGATAAAATCATTTCTCTAGTTTGTCTATGAATATCCATATGATCAGTTGGATGCACCTCTTTGACATCAAACTCAAATGTTGACCTTTTATAATCAGAAATCACCTTTGGATGAGGCACTTGTGCCTATACGAATGCCATGTCCATCCTTCCTTTCTTAGTATCAAAGGCAGAGAGCAACCCATGTTTTCTTGTAGAAGTATGTTTCCATAATTGTGCATAGGTATTGTTGGTCAATAGTTCATTCTTTTGTTTGATCAGGTTATATTTCTCAAAGATGTTTAGTCCTGTGGGATCTTGTGAGGGTTTGGTTGAAAGTGTGATGTCTATTTGTTTCCTGGATGAAGAAGTGGACATGATTTGTTGACTGCCTGAGAAAGTGGTGAATGTTCTCCCTCCATTATTGTGGTGGAATGATCTTCTTCTCCTCCAGACCTGTCAAGTGTATGATTGGTCTTGGGTCTTTTCCTGTAAACTTGGAATTCCTCTACTGAGACTTCAGTGACTGATGAAGATACTTATTTCATGGGCCTCTTCTCTACTAGTTCCTGTGGAGTTACAGTTTGTGAAATGCTGGCAGGAGAAGCATCTTGTTCAATGTCAATTAGAGTGTTTTCCTCCCATTCTGTCTGGTTCATGTATCTTCTCTGGTTTAGGCACGTGAGCATAGGGGGAAATTTTGTTCTTCAATCTAGTTTATGCAATGATACCACAGTGATTATAGTGCCATGGGAAACTTTTCTTGAAATTCATCTCTTGTAACAACTTGTTTGCTTCTTCTCCTGCAGCTCTACTGTTGCAAATGAAGGAACCTATCCGACCTTTGATCCTGAGATGTTGTTTCTTTTTTAAATACAAAAAGTGAATATCATCGAGTTTATCATCTGTCATATGTACTCCAGAGCAAATATCCTGACAGGTAAATATTTGGGCAGATTGTAAGGGGGTAGTTTGCAACCATATACCCTTTTCTCTATATGGTCCTGATACATGTACCAGTCACCTATTTTAGCAAGGTCTACTAAGTGTAGAATCCTTTGAATTTCCTCATTTATCCCGGGTTGTGTTTGTCCACTGAGCATGCTTACCACTAGATGGTAAAACAGGTCAATGAATTTCTTGAAATTAAACTTAGATGAGTTCTTTCTCACTAATTATGTCCAGGATGTGACAGGTTGTGGGTTACCATCTTGGTCTAGCTTTTGTAGGGAGAAGGAGAACTTCTCTTGTTGGAAAAATATGAACATGTATGCCAATATCGAGGAATACCTGAACATGACCTCTATAGAAAACCTAAAGAGCTGCTCATGAATGTTGTCAGCCATAAACTGGCTAAAATTGAACTGTGTATTAGCCTTCTCTTTGGTGGAAAATATGGATAGAAAACCCAAGATGGGTTCATCTACCCACTCGTCTGAATAGTATCCTAGTAGACAACATAGTGAAGAAATAATCTATTTACCTTTAACTGAGAAGATGGAGGAATGGTAGGGGGTATTCGTTTTGGGTAATTGGGCACTTTCAGGGAGGAAAAAATCAAATATTTGAGCTCTTTGTGGGAAAGATAACTTCTGGTACATCTCGGTCAGAATTTCGATGGAAAGAGGGGAAAGGGAGTCAGCTCTGGGTATCTACATCATCTAGTCTATTGTTTAAGGGGTAATGATAAAAAGAGTTTCACCAGATGATGAAACAATGGCTCTTTTTCTAGGGAGATAGTGTGTCTGGCACTTTAGAGTGAATTCGGGGAAGTGGTATGTCTGAGGGAATAGGTATAGTGGGAGATTGGACTCCCAGAATTGAATCTCGTTGCTCTGGTCTAGAAAAGTGTCTCTGAGCCAGAAGTGAAATTCAAAGAAGTTGAATTCACACTTCAGCTCTGCAATCAAGTAGTCTTTATCGACCAAAGGTATTCGATCCATGTCGATAGGAGGGGGGAGGAAAGAATTCTCTTCAATCTTTGAAGATTTGGATTTTGGCGCCATTGATATGACTGATACTTGCAAAACTAAAAAAAGGGTGTTAACTGTGTTTATCGGGCATTAATGGTGGTCATTGACTAAAGAGAATGAAGAAAAGGTGGCTTTGGATGAGTCTGGATCGTGAACAGTGAAACAATGGTGAAAAAGGGGGATTAAGTGGATGAACGAGTGACAATTAGGGAGCAAATGACGAGTCCGTCGGTTAATGGTCATGACCGACTGCATTGATTGGCCAACGGGCATATCGGGAGTGAGGTGGAGGGTAATGAGTGGGTAACGGGTGGACGGGATGTGACTAGCGACAAGTGAGTGGAGGGTGATGCATCGACAGAGTAGTGGAGCATGACGTATGGATGGAGGTAGTGGAGTGTGACGTCATAGTGCGAAGGTGGTATGAGTAGGTGGTTTGGTTTTTAACTCGGAGGGGGTGTAGGCAGTAAGTGGTAAAGGTTGAGGGGGGTCTGAGTTAACAAGATTGTGCCACATTATGAGGGGCCCACTCGGAAATATCACCAACTCGGACCCCCCCCCACCGTTAAAGGTAGAATGGTCGGGGGCATCCAATATCTTCTATCAGCCGTGGATCTGAGCACATGTTGATGGACCGCTGACATTTTCACACTCTTTAGCACAAAGCGCCAAACATAATATATCACCCCAAAACTTAGGATATAGTATTTTTATGGGTTTTTTGTTGCTCCCCTTCCTTCATTTTTGTCACCAAGGGGTTAAAATACAACATTTTAGCTCAAATCAAAGAATTTAACCAACTTTTCATCAATTTTATTGAAATGAAAATATACTAACCTATATCCTACTCTAATCACCTAGTAAAATTAACCCAGATTAGACTGTTGGGCTAAATCATTACTCTAACCTAGGACATTTGATCAAGTTTAAACTGTTTGATCAAATTTATTCACTAACCTATGTATATTGGCTAAGATTAGACTGTTTAGACAAGTTTATTCACTGACCTATCTGCATAAATTCAAAGGACTTGACCATGGTTAGACAGTATGAATCAAGCCATTCTTATTGCATGGGGTTTTATCATTTTTCTTTTCATACCCTCTTTTATTATTTTTTCTATTTTTATTCTTTTCTTTTTATTTTTCTTTCTTTTCTTTATTTTCTTTCTTTTCTTTTTCTTTCTTTTGCAAATCATTTGCAGAATGAAATATTATTTACAACAAAAATACAACTAGAGGGAAAATTTATGGTCACTAGTTGATCCTATGAAACATAGGGTTATAACACACTGGTGGACACCAAGCTCACCAAATCCATGACCTTCCACCCCCAGACAGATGACTAGACTGAGGTTGTAAATGGAATGATCATGCATATCCTACGCATGTATAATTCCAAGCACCCTCACACATGGGATGAGAGTCTCCCTTATGTTCAACATAGCTACAACTGAACCCTACATAGCTCAACTGACCACAACCCATTTCAGGTGGGGTTGGGATTCCAACCATTGGGTCTCATAGATGTTGCACTACCACTTCTAGTCACCTCGACCGACTCATATCCTTCTCCAAATAAAGTTGAAAAATCCACCCGGTTCATTAAGAGGATCCAACAAATTCACCAACAGGTTCAAGATATCCTACACGAGTCCAATGACAAGTACAAGAAACACTGTGATCAACACTGGGTGCCACATAAGTTTCAAGTGGGCGGAAAAGTTTGGTTGCACTTGTAGAAAGAGCTCCTTACAGGACCCCATCAAAAGCTTCTCCCACTCTCTTATGGGTCGTATTCCATCACAAAGGTTGTGGGTGATAATGCTTCCAAGCTCAACATTCCTCCTTTCCTTGGCTTGCACCCAATGTTCAACGTGGATATCCTTCAACTATTTTTCCCACCATTATTGGACAACTCAGAGATAGCAGAAAAACTGACACCAAGAGAGATCAACCTCAAATCCATACAATAGGAATTGAGTGATCCGATTGTGGAAACAAATATCAAGGTTACTCGCCAACAAAGGATTTAACTTTATCGAGTTGTCAAAGCAGGAAAACTCCTGCACCAAGGCAAGTGGCTCACCCGGGGAAAAATTCAGCAGAAATTTCCTCATCTAATGGGGGAAATCAACGCAATGGATACCATTGCTTCATAAGGGGGGAGGATTGATCCATATGGATTTCGATGGGCTCCCACCTATTCCAACTGGCTCATTTTGGCAGTTTTCCAGTTTGGCATTTGTTTCCCTAGTTTTTAGGTCCTTGACTTGTGGGGTTGTTTTGAGGCCCTAAACAACGTTTTTTTGGGCTCGCCACAGTCAACATGACCTTTGATAGATAGCATTAAAATGTGTATTCCTCGGATATACCTTTCCAAGGGGATATTATCCCCTAAAACAAATATCGTATGCAAAAGTTATGATCGTTGGAAGTTGATGTACTAACTTACCCAAGCGGGCCCACATGACTTTTGGCACTTCATCTCCTAGGGTTAGGGTTTTGGGATGTCTAGGGTTTTTGACATTCCTTTTTATTGTAAAAATTCCTTCAAAGCCTCATTGTAATCATCTTCTTGTGAATGAGGGCAGTCGTCACATCTCTTCTTAGAGATAAGCTTCCACCATTCTAACAAGCTTGTTTTCGCTGCAATTTATAGTTTCATCTTATTTACTTATTGAATAGAAACCAGTTTTACTGTATATATGTTATTCTCTGTTAAGAATATTTTGATAATAATATGGATTCATTTCATTGTACAAATATTTTTCGGATCATGTGCCTCACATGCTTTCCTCTTATGCATGCACGTCTATCTTGCACGTGTGCCTCACATGCTTTCCTCTTCTGCATGCATGTCTGTCTTGCACGTGTTGCTTTTCCCACATGTGTTTCTACCTCCCATGTCATGATTTTCCCCAAAACTGGGTCTATTCCCAACAATACCCCAACACTGACCCTGTGACTCATCCCGAGTCACTGCCTAGATCTAGTGTTTGACACTGCTTGTGACAGTGCTTCGTACATATCTACTATCTATTGGCACTGCTCCTAAGCCTGGCTGCTCCTTGCTAACATGGCTTCAATGAACTATGCGGTGACTAGTTGTTATAAGAAAATCTTCCCGTGGACAGGTAGATCTCCTCTTGAGAGCTAGACTCTTAACTCTAAGACAGAAGGTGCTTAACATGGACATTGACTTCCTTTTAGATCTAATCAAGCTGATGAACAAAAGAGAAGGAGAAATCATGTACCTTATGAACGTCGTTTGTCCCTGCAAGGTCCAAGATGTGCTTCGATCTTGAGATCCTTGGTAGATCCTGTAAGACAAACAAAATTACAAACAACTTCCTACTCTATTGATATTAGCTAAAACATAGATCCATCTATTGTAGACAAACTTATATGGAACAAGTACAGGTTTGAAATAAACATACCAAGCATTGATTATATTGATGAGAACAAAGTGTTACCTACAACCATGGATGTAGTGCAACAGCTTCACCAAGCTCTCCTTGTCCAAACCCTTGCTTAAATAGTCCACACAGAGAATGCTAATGCTCCAACTGACATACCACTCATGAGATCATAAGTTTGGTATAATTCTCAATCTCCATTCCCCCTTTCCTCTGTGGAAATCCCTCATTATATAAGATTTGGAGACTTAACCACCATGGAGAGAATCTCTCAGATCCACTAAGAAAGGGATCTCTAAGATATTTAGGGAGAAAATATCTCTTAAGGATTTTAGGGAGGAAATATCTCTCAAGGATTTTAAGGAGGAAATATTTCAACCATCCATGAGATTCTCCACCTTCCCTAAAAAATAGGAAACCAAATGTGAGGTGGATCATCACACTTAATTACTTTCTTTTTCATGAATATTAATAATAATTCATGTGCACTTATTCTCTCACTTAATCAATTTCTTTTCCATGAATATTAATAATAATTCATGTGTACTTAGTCTTTTTTCCTTCATGTAATATATCCCTCCTCCACATTGACTAGGGATTGTGACATAGGTTATTCCATGGTGTCAAGGTGTATGCGACACTTATACGACACTTTACGACACTTAGGGTGAGATGCCTAAGTGTGCAAATTTCATGTGTAATAGAATGCCCCCTAAAGTGTGAGGTCAGAAGAGAGAACGATGGCCAAAACACTTTACAAATCTTTAAAGAAAGGGTGTAGACACAGAGAACCTGGTAGAATCTACAAACAAACAAACAAAAAATATTATGACATGTTTCAAACCCAAGGCAGGCATACCTATGCTTGGGTGATAAAGATTTACAAGATATGGTCACCATAAAATACACCGTGGATCCATAATTATATTGACAAAATGGTATGGCCACTGAAGATACACTGTGGATCTATACTCCCATGACCTGAACTGATCGTAGCCATGAAGAATACATAGTGGATCTATGAGATGACAAGACATAGCCGCGACCAATACAAAGTGGATCTATGTAATAATATATGTGTCATTGTTCAAAAGAAACTCCTTCGCAACCTGAGAAAAGTACATATAAGAGTGATGACTCAACCCAGGGTCTTCTTACCGATCCCGATGTAGTATGAATCTAACCATGTGAATAGATGTCCTGATGTCGAACATGGAAGAAACCACTTGATTACTGATCAATGATGTAAACCGTTAACAAGCGCGAGGGAGATCACCATTGATGTCAATGATTCCCAAGGTATTCTAGTACATTCCAACAAATGTGAATGGATGAGCTGAAGTTGAACATCCATGGAATCATCCAATCAGAGGTCAATGATGTAAACCCACTGTCGAATGTGAGGAGGCCTGCCATTGAGGCATGCAGGTCCCAAAGTACTAACTAGTTTCTAAGTCTAGTTCCTGGATAATGTGTTGAAGTCAACAAGAATAGACTCGTCGAAGGAGGGCCTTAATGTATCCCCCATCAATGACACGAAACAAACACAGAGATGTAATTGGTAGATCAAATGAACATGGAATGAAATGGGTATTGAGACAAGATATTTGTGATGGCTGACTCTCAAGGCAGATACTTCCCTTGAACACTGAGGCACAACAGCAAAAACATGACATGGACCAAAACACGATGATACAATGGATACTGTGACTTTCATCGGGTGACCCAAAGGAGTAAGAAAAACTCAGAGGATTGGTTCAGTGCAGAGGTTTAATGGATTAAAATTCTTGCAAAGACAAAGTGTCATGTTCAAGGGCGACCATAAGAGTTACTTGGTAATGTTCTCAAAAACTGCTTGGGTTGCTTCTTTCAAATTTTTCCCCCATCCAGATAGATGAGTACCTCTTTTTGATTTAACGAGCTCGAGGAGGGTAACACATGCTCGATATAACTTACCTTTAGTAAGTCCTTCTTCCTTTGTTTAACAAACTGGAAGAAGTAAGGGTTCGGTCCCATATGGCCCTTCAGTGTATAATTGTTTAACGAGTCCAGAGAAGGTAAACTCAGTGGTTTTTCATATTTAGAGAGTCTGAAAATGACTTAAAGGTGACTCCAATGTTGTCCTTTTTCGTAATGTTAGTCTCACAAGGCTGAAAAAGAGATAAATTATCACTCAAAAGCCACCCTTTCAAACCTTTTAGCGAGTGGGAAAGGAAGCAAGATCACTCAACAATATTTTCATGTTTAGAGAGTCTGAAAAGAGCTTAAAGGAGACTCCAGGGGGTTCCTTTTTCGTGTATCCATACAGGTCCGAAAAAGAGATAAAAGTTTACCTGGATGAATTCTCATGTATTTACAAGCACGAGAAAGAACAAAGACTAAGCTCGGTATGCCCCCAGCTTGAAAGCTAGTGGATTAACTCTAGAATGATCATAAAAGGTTGGAGACATGCCCTCCAATCTTCAATTCATTCACTGACTTTGAGGTTGTCACCAATTTCTCTAGTAGATGAGAAAAAGGAGAGGGGTGGATGAAAAGAAGGTTCAAGAGAGGTGACTATTTCATTTTTTAATGAGCTTGACACAGGAAAAGAACTATGCTCAGGGTTCCGGGTTCGATCCCCAGATTGCTGTTTCATTTTTTAACGAACTTGCTACATAGAGGAAAATTATGCTCGTGGCCTTTGTTTCATTGTTTAACAAGCTTTCCACAGAAAAGAGAAACTATGCTCATGGTTTCTTCTTGATCATGGCTTCCAAGAGGATAATTCTCTGGAAGGACACCATGTCAAGGAACAAAACTCGGTCATGGCTTCCAAGAGATATTCACTGGATGGATGATAATCACTCTAGAAGGAACACATGTTGAGGGCCACGATAGGGGTAAGGAGATCAGGCTCCAAGATCCCTATCGAAGAAATCACCATGTCAACTATCGGATCCAAATCATCGGAAGTCGAAGGCATGGGAGACGATAAAAAATCGACATCACGGGAGGATATAGATTGTATATCTGCCCGAATTTCTTCAAGAGGGGGAAGAAAAGAGGATTGATGATGGTTATCATCCTGAGGTAGCTCGTCAATGCTCAACATTTCCATGATATATTCATCTGAGGGAAAAATTGGGTAAATGTAATCGATCGTAGACGAAAAGGAACTCAACCGTGATTTCATCGAGGAAACGTCAGGCGCCAATAGATGTTGGTCATCCGATGAGGGAGAAGTAGATTGGATAGAAACGTATGATGTTTTGGCTGGACTAAGTGGCATTGTGTCACCTAGTGCATTGAATTCCAATGGACTAGGTACAATCCAAGGGTCAGGTGATTCCAAAGATTGATAAGCCACAGTCGAAATCATATCGACAATGGCAATATGATGTGTAGTCGATGGAAGTGGTGTAGGGAAGGTACCCATGAGGCTAGAATATTTCAATAAGACAACACCAATGCTTTCATACGTGATCTTGTGGTCTCCCAAGAAAGGAATATTGTTGGTAGAGGGAACGCGAGCATCGGTCATGTAGAAATCCAACTGATCAACAGTGATAATTTTGCCTTGATTAGGAAATTGTACACATCAAAAGACCAACGAGGCAACGCCATTCATAGCATAAAACCAACTTCTTCCAAGTAACAAGTTGTAATCGAGGGGAGCATCAACCACCTTGACATAAATAGTAATAGTTTTTCCACCCAATTGGATGGGCAGGGACTGTAAAAGCCCATGGGGATGAAAACCTCGCCCATCGAAGGTGCGTAACATCGTTGGGGATTTGTTAAGTGCGGGTGATTTTAAACCTTTCCAACATGCTAAAGACGTGACACAAGTTGAGGCTCCCTCATCCAGAATAGTTCAGTGAATTTGTTGATTGTGAACAACAACATCAACTTGAAAAGCAAGTTGGTGGGAGAGTCAAAATGTATAATTGTTCAGGTTAAACATGATATTGTTGGATGACTCAGGATCAACAGTGCCAATAGCGGCCAAGAGAGTTCTACGTTGACTGGGGTAGTGCTATAGAACTTCTAATGCAGACATACCACACGGTTCTTGAGCAAATCTTCAACAATGTTGTAGTTCTGGGTGGCACATGAACTAGGATTAAAGGTAGCTTTACGTATAGTTCTCTTAGGAGGGCGTAAGATAGAGTCGAATGTGGGTTTCTCAATCTGAAGTGGTCCAGATGGAGGATTAACTGATGGAAGACTAACAAAGGAAGGTGATGGATCCGGTAAAGTACCGGTACCGTTAGTGTATTTTCCTTTGTCAGGGTTACCAGGTGTGTCGTATGTCTCAGAGAGAGTGGTCAAATTAATCCCATTAAACATATAAATATGTGCACTCGACGAGGCCTCATCATTAGGATTGATAGAACTACCCCCAAGAGAGGGGGTTTGAGCAACCATGGATTGTTGTTGTGGAAACGATTGAGTAAGCACAACGGGTTGTGACTTTCCTTGGAAAATTTTGGCCACTTCATTGCGAAGTGGATAGTCTCGAGTGTAGTGATCATCACCACAAATGATACACAGGAATTTCAGTTTTCGTTGTGTTTGCTTTTCGGTAGCAGGTGTTTGAACTTGATTTTTTGGTTGTTCATTGTTATCTTTTGATTTATTCTTTGTCTTCTTCTTACCTCCAGATTGTTGTGAAGGGGCAGATTGAACTGCATTCACCTCAGAGATCTGAGTTTGGGGGGAGGTAGAGGAGAGTGTGGTCGATTGGGAAATAGATTGAGTTTTGACGGAACCGATAACACCATCTGCATGAGATGTGGATGATGGATTAGATGGATCGTTATTAGCTCGAGTAGCATTCAGAATAAAATCATACAAATTACCAGATTGTGAATAAACCAGTGGAGTCGCCAATTTCTGTTGTAGGAAAATCTCCCTGCGGATAGGTTGATCTCCTCTTGAGAGCTAGACTCTTAACTCTAAGATAGAGGGTGCTTAACATGGACACTAACTTCCTTTTATATCTAATCAAGATGATGAACAAAAGAGAAGGAGGAAAGCATGTACCTTATGAATGTCATTTGTCCCTGCAAGGTCCAAGATGTGCTTCGATCTTGAGCTCCTTGTTAGATCCTGCAAGACAAACAAAAGTACAAACAACTTCCTACTCTACTGAGATTAGCTAAAACATAGATCCATATAATATAGACAAACTTATATGGAACAAGTACAAGTTTTAAAGAAACATGCCAAGCATTGATTATATTGATGAGAACAAAGTGTTACTTACAACCATGGATTTAGTGTAGCAGCTTCACCAAGCTCTCCTTGTCCAAACCCTTGCTTAAACAGTCTACACACAAAATGTTGATGCTCCAAATGACATACCACTCATGAGATCATAAGTTTGGTATAATTCTCAATCTCCATTCCCCCTTTCCTCCATGGAAATCCCTCATTATATAATATTTGGAGACTTAACCACCATGGAGAGAATATCTCATTAGATCCACTAAGAAAGCGATCTCTAAGATATTTAGGGAGAAAATATCTCTTAAGGATTTTGGGGAGGAAATATCTCTCAAGGATTTTAAGGAGGAAATATTTCAACCATCCATGAGATTCTCCACCTTCCCTAAAAAATAGGAAACCAAATGTGAGGTGGATCCTCACACTT
>ML787030.1:811598-856888 GCA_009831015.1 Picea engelmannii
TTTTTCATGAATATTAATAATAATTCATGTGCACTTGATTCTCTCACTTAATCAATTTCTTTTCCATGAATATTAATAATAATTCATGTGTACTTAGTATTTTTTCCTTCATGTAATATATCCCTCCTCCACATTGACTAGGGATTGTGACATAGGTTATTCCATGGTGTTAAGGTGTATGCGACACTTATATGACACTTTACGACACTTAGGGTGAGGTGCCTAGGTGTGCAAATTTCATGTGTAACACTAGTGGTCATAGGATCTCACCTGCCTCCAAGCCTATCTGTTCGAGGTGCACTTTCACTGTGTCGATTTCCATGACTAAATATTTTTCCTTTTCTTGTAGGGGCTCCAACTAAGCTTTCCATGTGATATTTTGTGCCTGCACCACTTTTTCTTCTACCTGAAGGTTCTTCATTTTTGCAACAGTCTTGATCTTCTCTGGAAGTCACATTGTCCTCTATCACTTCTTGAAATATTCCATTATTGAATGCAATTTATCTTCCTTTCCTTGCAACTCTTGTAAGCTCCCATCTTCTAATAGCTATGTCCATAGTTGGCTGCTCCTTTCCAGCATTTATTCCACTCTATGTATGTTCTGCGCAATGTTTTATGCAACTGTTGTTGCGTCTTTCTCTCTTTGCACTTAGAATTTCGGAGGAGTAGTATGTATTGCACGCCTCTCCAGTTCCATGATATGTTCTTTATATTGTGCCAAGGCCTGTGCTATTTTCCTCATCTTTTCTTCATAATATGCTTCTTATAATTTTGTGCTATCGGGGATGGCCTGAAATACTCCACTTATCTGTTTCTCTATCTCCTCCACTTTTTGTTGTGCTATCTTTCTCTCCTTCCCTTCTTGGATAAGTTCCTACTTTAGTGAGGTGTTGTCTTCCTGCGTCAACTATAAGTTTGTCGCATCAGAACTTTCTCTGGAATGAACCTCCTATGCATTGTTCACTTCTAATTTGTACAACGCTTTGGTTAGAGTCTTGGCAACACCAAGTCTAACATAGAAATCTCTTTCAATGGACTTTGCGATGTCTCCTCATATATAAACACAATTTTGGGAGAAATCTAGAATTTTTTGCTCCCCTACACCATGATTTGCACTATCTCTCCCACTGGTGTCCCTTCTTTAGCTGGCATTGTTGTCTTTTGTTGTTGTTGCTCTGTTTTAACCTTTAACTACTCTAACCCAGTTTTCACCTCTTGGATTTTCTCTAAAATTGAAGCTCCATGGTTCTCTACATTTTCCCATATCACCGACAGTCTATCTTCCACTGTCGTTTTTATCATATCCACATCATTTGTTGTCAATGATGTTTCCATTGGTTTTCTGTGGGCCTTTGGTTTCTTCCTAGTGCCACTTGCTTTCTCCCCTGGCATTTTTTCTTTGGGCATATGATGGTTTAGATGCTTTTGGAATATGTGTATCCCTATTGGTATCCTTCCCTTCTCCTTCTTCCATTGAGACTTCCAATGTTTCTGTCTTCCTTTCTTCCATGTGCCCTTGTTCTATTATTTCTCTTTTTGTCTACTCTGCGTGAGATGATCCCTGTATAGAAACATGTTGGGATGGATTCTTTGTTCTAGTTTTCATTTTTATGGAAGTGTTGCCCCCTTCTTGGCCCTATGCCATATTTTTATTGGTTCTTTCTCCATTTGTGCCTATCTATTGTGCAGGGACTGTTCTATCTTGCATCCTCATTCGTGCTCCTGACACCATCTTTGGGATTGTTGACACTCTCCACTCCTCAGGCCATTCCTGGACCTCCATATGGATGTTCTGCATTGTTACATAGTGCTTCAATTATAGACACTCCTTATCTAGATCCTTCTTTTCTTACAGCCACATATCGTGGCATTATCCCTGAAAGTTCGCTATTTTCCCAAACTCCTCGACAGTTTTTGTGGGAATCCTCCATGTTTCTGCTAATCTATTTTGGATCTCTATCAAGTACATCGTGAACATGTCATTGTTGGATTTCTTTTCCTTGGGATCTGTTGTGCTTCATAGTGACATGTAGTGCATTGCACCACATTTTCCTGTCCTCGACAGGAACAGAGTGTATGTGGGTTCCTGCCACCCCATAAGTGCAATGAGGATGAGTAGCCACAAATAGTGTAACTCATATCCCCAGTCTTTTGCATCCTTGTAATATTCAAGGAACTATTTTAGTATATAGTGGGCCCAGCTCATCGAGATCCCCTTTGCGCATTGCATCATAGCTGCTACTACCCCTGCGAGCACTTATTCTTTTTGGCACTTGTGCATTAATTTGCAACCCAGTAGCTGTGTTGTTGGATCATTGATGTTGTTGATGATGATACCCATGTTACCCCTCTCTACACCATACTTGGCTTTGATCTCATCTGAGATGGATTCCGCCTTAGTTTTTTCTTGTAGGTATTGTTATGGCTTATCCCCATTTATGGGTAGCCCTATAATTTATGCGATGAGATCGACGTTGATAGGCATTGGCCTATCCATCCAAAATATTCCTCTGTGCACCCTCGCTAAAAACTGTTTGACACATCCGTTTATGTGTTTCTTGCACCCGAAGTGTGGTATGTCTAATAAGTTCATGATGTCGGTGTTGTATAGTCCCAGGATCCACTGCGTAGGCTCCAACAGTGGCATGCCTGATGGGCCTTCTCCCCTTCTCTCCAAGTAGCTTTGTTCTATCAAATCTAGGAACTTTATGGAATCAGAGACATCATAGTCAGAATATTTGAGGCCCTTGACCCCTCCTACCATCTCGTTGTTGGCCTTCACTCCTTTGCGTATTTTTTACATCAATATAGCTAGTTCTTCATGTGTACATTGTACGACCTATGCACTACTTTCCGCTCGCATTTTATTTTTCCTTTGTGGGGATGATACCCCACCCTTTGGTACTACCTCTTGCTCTGTTTCATGCTCTGTTTCTGGCTCTAGGCCCTGCTATGTGGAACTCGTGGCTGATTCTTCTTGTTGTAGGCCTTTTCCCCTGGACGTGTCAGATTTCATCCTTTCAACGTCCTCTTTCAGCTACTCGAGATGTTTTGCAGGTTCATGCTCCTCTTCCACATGCATCGTGGTCTTATCTTACTTTGGTGTGTGGATTTCATCCACATCCACCACTTTGGGCATCTTGTTTGTTCCAGTTTGTGGCACCCAAGTGCTACTCCGTGTGTTTCGTCTCGTTCTGATCGACACCCCAACCCTCGGTGGTGACATGGTGAGGAAGTCTAGATTGTAGACTTCCTAATAAATAGGGGCTAGTGAATTTTATCACTCTATCTCTCTTCCATTCGAATCTGCGTTCTTTTCCTTATCAAATAAAACAATGTGTTGGTTTCCCCCCTTTTTCCAACTTTATAGAGGGACAGAGAAGTGACAGTTCTGCCACACTAACAATTGTTACTTTTTCACTTTTTGTTGTTTTTCTTGCGCATTGTACCTTTCTACCCATTAACTTCTCTCCTGTGTGCAATGCTTTCCATCCCTTATTTTCTTGTAGTGCATTGTTCTTTTCTACTAGTTCTATTCTGTTAAGATCCTCCATGTGCATCAATCTATTTTTATTTTTATCCCCTTTTTACTTTTTATGGATTTCCTTCTTTTTATTTGTTTTTCTCATTTTATCTCCTTTAATTCTACTATAATACACTATACACATATCTTCTTACTACAAGGTAACATTCTAAGTAATAGGATGTCGACTATCCCTATATAGTTTCAGTCGACTCCCATTGATCATTCCTCTTATTTTTGTACCTCCTAAATATTCCTCTGAGTTCTCCTATTTCAACTGTACAGATACCCTAAGAAACATTTTTAGGGCTCGCCACAACCAAAATATGTAGGGATCTCCACAAGAAACATGTTTATTCCTCGGATAGACCTTTCCAACAAGCTATTGTTCTCTTAAAACAAAGATCGTATGAAAAAGTTATGACCCCAGGAAGTTGATGTAATAACTTACCCAAACGGGGCCCACATGACTTTTGGCGCTTCATCTCCTAGGGTTAGGTTTTTGGATGTCTAGGGTTTTTGAAATTCCTTTTTATTGAAAAAAGGCCTTGAGAGCCTCATTTATAATCATCTTCTAGTGAATGAGTGGAGTCATCACATCTCTTCTTAGAGATAAGCCTCGACCATTCTAGCAAGCTTGTTTTCGACTCCATTCTACAGTTTCAGCTTATTTCCTTATTGAATAGAAACCCGTTTTACTGTACATTTGTTATTATGTGTTAAGAATATTTTGATAATAATCTATATTCATTTCATTATACTCATAAAATATGGATCAGTGGTATCAGAGCGGTCTGCCCCTTGTCGTTCTTAATGCATGTCCCCAACGAGTTCAGGGTACAAAGAATTCGGTCTCAATCTTGTTTCTCTTGAGGACAAAAGATCTTGCATGCTCAAGAGACCTCTCATGGTGGGAGAAAATAAAGATGAAAGGATAGGAGATCCCTTCAAAATGTTTCTCAAAGAATCCCTCACGCAACAAAGGAACGAGATGATGGATAGTTTTGTGCAAATCCTTCGGCGACTACCAATAGGCGACACATCTTCCTCAAACGGAGGCACCGCCCCCTTCAAGGTACAAATAAACTTAGATATTCCTATATTTGAAGGTCAAATAGATGCAGATGTTGTATACAAATGGTTGAATCTACTAGAAGGGTATTTCTCTGTCCATAACTTCTCGAATAGAGAAAATATTACTTTTGTGCTCCTCAAAGTCGTTCCCCATGTCAAAGATTGGTGGGAAACTTTTTGTGAGCATAAGGAAACAAAGGAACCCTCATTATTTACAGTCATGGTCATCTGGAAGTCCTTCAGGGATGTTATTAAGGAACAATACTACCCTTTTTGAAGTTATGACGACCTGTATACAAAATGGACCGCACTGTGGCAGGAAAGAGACCAAGCAGTCCTCGAGTTCAAAAATATCTTCCATACCTTGCACACCAAGTTAGGTATCAAATATTTTGAGTGGCATATGGTGCTCAAGTATCACGATGATCTGAATATATTCATCTATTCCAAAATGGAGTTTCCATACATTGCATCCTTGGGTGCAGACTACCAATATGCCGTCAAAATCGAGCAGAAGCTCAAACAAAAGACGCAGAAATTTGGGCCCGAGAACTCCTCACAGCAAAATCTAGGAAATGGCAGCCCCAACCCTCAAAACAAAGGACAGAGAAAAGAAAAACCACCTCAGGATAACCAGTCTAAGACGCAAGAAAAGAAGGACACCAGAAAGACAAAGAAAGATACCAAGAAGTAGTGCGACTTCCATAAGAGCCCCTTGCATAACACTGTTGATTGTCGCTCAAAGCACTCGCTGGTGGCTGAGGTGAAAGCCTATGAATAAGATGCGGTTTCCAACTCTGAGTCAGAACCAGAAGGGGGAGATGGATCATTGATGTAGAACCCAGTCCTACCATTGCTACCACCAAGCTACATCTCGGTGAACCGGATGAATAAGAGGAAGGAGAGCACCTTTTTCATTCAAATATGTGGGTGAAGGGTACCCCATTTCACTTCATCGTTGATAATGGTATCCAGAAGAACCTCATCTCAGCAGAGGTTATCAAGCGACTTGCCTTGTCGATAATGTTTCACCTCCATCCATACACCATTGGATGGATCCGCCAAGGAAGTGACATCCGTGTTAGCCAACAATGCCGCTTGTCATACGACATCAAGTTCTTCAAATATGAGGTATTGTGTGATGTTTCCCCTCTAGAAGTTTGTAATGTTCTTTTGGGCCAACCATATTTATGGAAACATGATGTTGTATATGATTTTAGGCCTCCCAGTTTTATTATTACTTTGAACAAGAAATTGTAAAGGATACTAGAGGAAGTCCCACTCAGTGATATTTCCTTGATCTCTGCCAAGCAATGCAGGAAGGTCATCTATTAGATGGGGAAGTTTGTCTTCTTCATGATTCACTCTCAGAATGAGTGAAATATCGCTGCCACATCCAGGATCTCCATGACTAATCTCTCCACACAACATAAGTAAGTGGATAAGGTCATGGAAGCATACTCGGATATCTTCTCCTCACCTACCAGGGTACCTCTACATTGTGAGGTCAAGAACCCCATCAATTTGACCCTCGACGCATCGCTGCCAAATGGGCCAGTCTACCATCACTCTATGTTAGAGAACGATGAGATCAAGTGATAGATCCAAGAACTTCTCCAAAAGGGGAACATCTGTCCCATGTCATCACCTTGCAGGAGCCCAATCGTGATGGTATAGAAGAAAGATGGAACCTGGTGACTCTACATTGATTATCGGGACCTGAATAAAATCACAGTGAGAAACTGGTACCCGATTCCCTGAATCAATGACCTCGTTGATTAACTCACGGGGGAAAAATAATTTAGTAAGATTGATCTGAAGTATGGCTACCACCAGGTCCCGATAGAATAGACAAATGTATGGAAGACCACCTTCAAGTCCAAGGAAGGTATTTTTGAATGGTTGGTCATTCCCTTTGGTTTGACAAATGATCTAGCCACTTTCATGAGGATGATGGATGATATCCTGTGACCATTCACCAATACTTTTGTAGTGGTGTATATGGATGACATTCTCATTTTCAACAAGACTTGGGAATAACACTTTCATCATATTCAACAGGTTATGTACACCTTGCGGTAGCACAAGCTATTCACCAACTTGGAAAAATGCTCCTTCGGCATGGACAAGGTCCATTACCTGGGATACATTGTTGATCAACATGGTGTACATGTGAATCCATCCAAGATCAAATTTATCTGTGACTGGCCAGCCCCAACCGAACACACTGAGCTTTGGAGCTTCTTGGGCCTTTCCAATTTCTACCGCAGGTTTGTGTTAGGATTCTTCCATATTGCATGGGCCCTCAACCAAGTTACTAGGGTTGTTGGTAAGGTTAAATATGTGTGGGGTCAGTCCAACAACAAGAGTTCAATGATTTGAAGCAGAGCTTGTTCTTATCCCTAGTACTTTCACTACCAGACCTACAACAACCCTTTGAGATTGAGACAAATGCTTCAAACTATGTTGTGGTTGTTGTTCTCACTCGGCACGACCACCCTGTGACCTATCATAGTGAGACACTATTAGATGTTATCTGTAAGTACCCTACTTATGACAAAGAAATGTACTCCATTGTACAAGGCTATTACCAATGGAGACATTACATTTTTAAGAAGGAGACAACCATCCACACTAATATTCATAAGCCACTATAGTTCATGTAGACACAAGGAAAATAGTAGAATGACCACCATCATAATTGGTCCACATAATTGCAACAATTCCACCTCAACATCAAGTATAAAATAGGAAGAACCAACCACGTTGTTGATTTCCTCAGAAAATTTCCAGTCGCAACACTCACCATGGTGCTATACTCTTGCAACCATGAGACCTATGGATGGCCCCAACTCTATGAGATAGACCCAAACTTTGTCACCACCTACCAAATGTTGGACACAAATGCAGTTGTTTCCAATTTCCATATTTAGGATGGGATATTGTGTTGTTTGGGCCATATTTGCGTTCCATCAAGAAAGCGAGCGAAGATTATCTGGGAATCCCACTACAGTAGGGTGGAAAGAAACTTTGGAATCGAAAAGAGAGTGGAAATGTTGCAGAAACATTTCTACTGACCGAAACTTTGACAGGAGGTCAACAAGTATATCAGGTCCTGCACTACCAACAATATTTCCAAATTGTCCACTAAGAAATAAGGAATGTACACCCCTCTTCCTACTCCTGATAGGCCATGGGAATCCATCTCCATGGAATACATGTCGGGCCTTCCATCCACCAAGTGGGGAAATGACTGTGTTTTTGTGGTTGTTGATCGCTTTTATGAGATGGTGATTCTAGCCTCCTGTAAGAAGAGAATCACAACAGAGGCCACTGCCAAAGTCTTCTTTGAATGAGTCTGGGTATATTTTGGAATCCCACAAACCATTTTCTCAGATCGGGACAGTAAATTTCTCAGCACATTCCGGTCAAGCCTCTGGTCACTGTTGGACACCAAGCTCAACAAATCCACTACCTTCCACCCCCATACAAATGGACAAACTGAGGTCATAAATTGAATGATCGTGCATATCCTGTACATGTATAATTCCAAGCACCCTCTCACATGGGATGAGAGTCTTTCCTATTTCCAGGATCTAAAACCGAGCCCTACATAGCTCAACTGACCACAACCCCTTTCAGGTGGGGTTGGGATTCCAACCATTGGGTCCCATATATGTTTCACTACCCCTTGCGGTCACCTCAATAGACTCATATCCCACTCCAACTAAATCTTAAAAGGCCACCTAATTCATTGAGTGGATCCAACACATCTGCCAACAGGTTCAGGGTATCCTACAGAAGTCCAATGACAAGTACAAGCAGTGCCATGATCAACTCCAGATGCCACATAAAGAACTCCTTATTGGACCCCATAGGAAGCTTCATCCACTTCATTATGGGCCATACACCATCACCAAGGTTGTGGATGATAATTATTTTGAGCTCAACATTCCTCCTTTCCTTGTCTTGCACCCAATGTTCAATGTGAATCTCCTTTGACCTTATTTCCCACCATTATTGGATGCCTCAGAGATAGAATAACAAATGAAACCAAAAAATCTCAACCCTGACTGCATACAAAAATACTCCAATGATAATATTGTGTACAAATAGGTCAAGGGAACTCACTAGCAAAGGATCCAACTTTATCGAGTTGTAAAAGCACGGTAGCTCCTGCACCAAGGCAAGTGGATCACCCAGGGCCAAATTCAGCAGAAATTTCCTCATCTAATGGGGGAACTCAAAGAAATGGATACCATTGATTCCTAAGGGGGGAGGATTGATCCAAATGGATGTCGGTGGCCTCCCACCTATTCCAACTGGCTCATTTTGGTAGTTTTCCGGTTCGATAGTTTTTTTCTAGTTTTCGAGTCCCTGACTTCCAAGGCCGTTTTGAGGCCCTAAACAATGTTTTTAGGGCTCGCCATAGTGAATATAGGTAGGGATCGCCACAATAAAATTGTGTGGTCCTCGGATAGACCTTTCCAATGGGCTATCGTGCACCTAAAATGAAGATCATATGCAAAAATTATGACCTAGAGAAGTTGATGTACTAACTTACCCAAACGGGGCCCACATGACTTTTGGCGCTTCATCTCCTAGGGTTATATTTTTGGATGTCTATGGTTTTTGACATTTTTGTTTATTGAAAAAAATCCTTGAGAGCCTCATTTGTAATCATCTTCTAGAAAATGAGCATAGTCGTCACATCTCTTCTCAGAGATAAGCCACCACCATTCTAGCAAACTTGTTTTCCACTGCATTTTACAGTTTCGAATTATTTCCTTATTGAATAAAAACCATTTTTACTATACATCTATTATTCTTTGTTAAGCATATTTTTATAATAATCTGTATTCATTTATTTATGTTCATAAAATATGGATCACTAGGTCTCCCTCGTTGAAACTCTTCCTTTTAATATTTTTGTCATCCCAAGCTTTGTCCCTTGCTTTCTATACTTCTTGGTGAAATACTTCTAGAATCGTATCTTTTGCCATCCCCATCAACTGAATTATCCTTTCTTATACTTCGCCTCATTCTTTCATGTTAATGATTGCTTCTATGTGTAAACTAGGTACCAAAAATTGTAATGGCACCACTGCTTCTTGTCCATACACCAACCTGAATGGTGTCTGTCCTGACAAATTTTTGCATGTAGTCCTGTATGCCCATAATATTGCTGTTATATTCAAGTCCCAATCATCCCTTTTGAAATTGAAGATCTTTGTCAAATCATTCTCTACGATCTTATTAAAGGCTTCCACTGTTGCATTTGCTTGAGGGCGATATGGTGTACTCTTTCGATGATAGACTTCAAACTCCTCAGTCATAGCCTTGATAGTAATATTGATGAAGTGAGTGCCTTTGTCACTCATCAAAAGCCTTGGTCATCCAAATACAATGATCACTTGCTCAAATAGGAAGTGTGTTGTTGTCTCTATGCTACAATCTTTTACTGGTGCTAATTTTTTCAATCTCATTAAGTACTTTGTTGCAGTAATGATATACCTTGCTCCTGACCTCTTTGATGGTGGATTAATTGGTCCCACAATGTATATTATCCATTTGTAGAATACTTTCAAGGTTACTTGTGGTATTAGGGGCATCTCATCCCATATATTAGGTTTTCCAACCCTCTAACATACATCACATCTCTAGCAGTAGTCCTTTGCATATCTGTGAGTAGTCGACCACCATAGTCCTATGCGCAATACCTTTTGCACGGTAGATTTTCTTGCATAATGTCTTCCAGCTATTACCTCATGAGCCTTTTCTAAAATCCTAGGTATTTCATGTTCTGGTACACATCTTCTTAAGGTGTTGTTTGCGCCCATCCTATATAAGTGTCCTACAATCAATTGATAGTTTGTATCTCTGACTACCAAATTTTTCTTCTTTGCAGTGTTGAATTCTTGTATAAGTGTCCTACATACAAATAATCATGACCACCTCTAGTCATTGGTAAACCCCCTACAAAATCCATGGAAATTCTTTCCCATGGATGGGATGGAATAGGAAGTGGTGAGTATAGCCCTAATTTTCTATTAGTGGGCTTAGAAATAGAACACGTCACAGACCCCTTTACATATTTAGTTATAATTGCTTTCATTTGAGGCCAATAACAAAACCTATGCAAATGAGCCATAGTTTTCCTACCCAAACATGCCCAGACACAAGATAAGTATGAGCTTCTCATATTGCATGGGCTCGTTCACTTGTAGGAATACATAGCTTTCCAAGATGATAGAGTAATTTTACCTACAGACAATAGTCCTCTACCTATGCACCATGGGTTAGCTTATCATATACTTCTTTAAAATCTTCGTCGATGGCATATTGTTTTACATAGATATCATGAGATAAATAAGTACTCTTTAAAATAATATATGAAGCAATAGGAGGTCTAGAAAGATTATCAGATACCTTGTTACTTGTACCCTTCTTGTACTTAATTACCAAATGAAATTGTTGTAGAAAGCCCATCCATATGTAGTGTTGAGATTGTTGCAGTTTGGTCTGTGCTTGAAGATAAATTAAGGGCTGGTTATCTGTATGTATGATGGTTTCCTTCCCTAACAAGTATTTCTTCCATTTCTTTATGCTTTGAACTAATGCATACAACTATTTATCATATGTAGGATAGTTAACAACAACTTGGTTAAAAATCTCATAGTGGTAACATATAGGCTTACAATATTGCATCAATATTGCACCTGTTAGCACTCTGTAAATTTCCTAGAGGTTGACAAAGAAGGAATCCACAAGGGTAACTTTATCCAACCACTTTTAAAGATGGGATCTATCCCTTCCAGCTTCAGAGAGGGATCTCTCTATATGATTTAGCTTTGTTTTTAATTCAGATATTAGGCTAGGTAAAGAAACTGTAGGTTTTGTTGTCAAAGCGTTTTTAAATTGGTTGAGACAGTCTACACATCCATTGGGCTATGGGATCTGTGTTTAATTAGCTATGAGATACAACCAGAAACACCAATGAAGAATTTCACAGGGCGAGATAATATACTCACTGGATCTTTTAGTAATTTAAATGATGGACAGAAGAAAAGATAAGAAAGATAACTTCAACTAACAAGTAGTTAAGAATTTCTTAATCGAAGATATCAGAGGATAAACATTGAAATCTTTAGAATCGGAAACAGGGTATCAAAGATAAATCCTACAACATTACGTTACTCTTAAAGATTAGTTCCAGAAAACAAAACGATTACAGAGAAAGAAAAACATTCAACTTAGAAAATTAACATCACCAGTGAACACACGCAAGAATCCTGTAAAAGTGCCTCTTCTTTATTAATGGAAGATCTCTTCAAAAATAGTATAGTTTGATAGCGATAGGGTGTGTGAATCAACAACCCCCAATACTTCGAAAAGTGCAGTGTTTATAATCTCAGAATATAAACGTTCCTGTCATAACTGATCAAGACGTGCTCATTCTATTTTTAGTCTAACTACTTTAACTAATCAAAACTTCTTGATGACTCAGTATAACTGCATGCGGAAAATTCTGGGGTAGGCCGTTGGCGAGGTTCTTGCACAACCTCTTCTGACTGGACAACTGACTGGGTTGGGATAGCTCATCTGCTTAGTCTAGTAGATCACAAAGTTCTTCCCATCTGAGATGACTTGGCACTGTGACTTTGAGTAGTCTCCGATACACTTCATCCATGTCTGTATACTTAGCGAATGTGGTCTTAATGAGGAATATGTATCGAATCTCATGTTGGATACTAATGTCCAAATGCAGGGCATCCATGAATGCTTTGCCAGTGATGCTCCCTTGTATCCCTACAAACTTTGAACTGTCCTTAGACACTTCAGCCAGTCTCTTCTTGTAATTATGGAGTGTCATCAGTTTGTCATTAATGACCTTCAGACCAGGTAGGCCTTTCTTTTGGAGAGCATCAATTTTATTGAAGAACTTATGTACTCCTTGGTCCATGACCTGAACCTTTTCTTCAAGCTGAAGCATTAGACTTCTCTTGGTTAAAACCCTTTTTACTTCAAGTATAGTCTCTGTTCTGTCCTCAATCTTTAATTCTTCAAGTTCTTCTCTGGTCTTGGAATTCAGGAACCTGATGATCTCATTTGCTTGTGTTGGCATGTCTTCCAGTTCCACTCTGATTTTCTCAATGGCCTGTTTGCTCCTCTGGAGAAACTCATTCTGTTCAAACATGATTTGGATCATGGGCCAAATTTCATTTATGGACTTGGTGATGTCTGTCCATACATTCTCTTTGACCTCAGCCAAAGTCTTCCCTGCCATTGTTTTCTTTTGAAGTTGTTGTAACTCTTTCCTGAGATGTTCTGTTACCTTCTTTTCTTTGGATAGGCTTTCCTGGAAGGAGGTTTTGAGCTCTTGGAGGTTCTCAACTTCCTTCTTAAGTCTGCTAATTTCTGTCTCTTGTAGGTTCATCTTCTCCATGGATTTGGCAAGGTCTGTTGTCCCTTCTGGTGGTGTCACTGATGTTGCAGATGGGATTGTTGTCACGACTGTTGTGCTTTCTCCCGAGATAGGAATGGAACTCAATGGAATGAATTCCATTGGTTTCATCTGCTCTTTCTCTTTAAGTAACCTCTCCATCTCAGCCTCCATCTCTTTGAGCTGAGCATTCTGCTCCATGAGAAACTTTAGCATCTCATCCTTCTCACCTTCTTTCTCTGCTATCTCCTTCGCCTGTGAGTCCTCTATGGGTGGGAGTTTCAGTTGTTTTCTTAAGGATGTGATGTCTGCATTATTTTTCTTTATCATCTCTTCTGAAGCTTTGACATTTGACAGATCATAGCCGATCTTTAAAACCAGCTCCTCCAAGGTCTTGATTCTGTTGTCCTTCACAAAAGATGATATATTTTCTAGCTTAAGCTACGTCTCAGCATTGTTCAATGATACCTGGAATTTTTCTGCAGAAGCTGAAGCATGTGCCAATGTGTGGAAAACCATCTCCCCTATTTGTTTGTGCAGATCCATCTGATCTGCTGGGTGTACATCCTTCGCCTGGAATTCAAAGGTGGCCCTCTTGTAGTCTGAAATCACTTTGGGATCCGGTACCTGGGCCTGTAGGAAGGCCATGTGCATCCTGCCTCTTTCAGTTTTGAATGAAGATAGCAGCCTATGTTGCGCCATGAATGACTACTTCCGGAACTGGGCGTAAGTACTGCTAGTGAGGGTTTGGTTCTTTTTCTTGATCAATTCATACTTTTCGAAAATGCCCAACTTGGGCCTAGTCTTGCTTGGCTGAGTATCCAGGGGAGAATCTGTGGATTTCTTCGGTATTGTTGTTGTGATTGCCTTATGCTGGCTCGAACCGAAAGGTGGAATGACAAGCTTGACCCCTGTGGTAGTTACTATGGTAGGCAAGACTTCTTGTTCTACTGTCACGCCAGGCGTTGAAACTATCTTTGGCCTCTTGGTGTGCATCTGGAACTCTTCTGATGACACCTCTGTTATAGGTGGAGACGACTCTTGTCGAGGCCTTTTTTCCTTAGGGACCTGAGGTGTGGTAGTGGGTGGCACACTCGTCGAGGGAACCTGTTTTTCCACTTCAACTTGTTGCTCCATCTCGACTAAGGTGTCAGGCACCCATACTTTCTGATTTGCAAATTGTTTTATCTCGGGCTTAGACTCATGTACATACGAGATATTCTTATTTCTCACCTGCATTTCTGAAATGATCCCGCATGGATCATAGTGCCATGGGAAGCTTGTAAAGAATTTCATCTCCTTCAACATTCTGTTAGCTTCTTCCCCGGCGCCTCGACTATTGAAGATGAAAGAACCAATCTGCCCCTTGATTCTCAATTGCTGCTTCTTCTTCAGGGAAACAAAATGAATGTCATCTGAATTCATTATCTGTCTAATTAATTCTAACACAAAGATTCTTATCAGCACATATTGAGGTAGTTTGTAAGGTGCCAATTCGCACCTGAAAACTCTGATCTCGGTGTGGTTTTAGTATAGGTACCAGTCTCCTGTCTTTGCGTTGTCCGAGAGGTGTAGAATTCTCTGGACTTCATCATTTATTCGTGGCTCAGGCCTGCCACTCAACATGCTTACCACTGGGTGGTAAAACTGATCAATGAAAGCTTTGAAGTCGTATTCAGTAGAGTTACGCTTCAGAAGAGAAGTCCATGTTGTGACTGGCTGGGGCCTTCCGTCTGCGTCCATCTTTTGCATGGAGAAATTGAATTTGTCGGCTTGAAAGTAAACGAACATGTACGCCAGTATGGAAGAATATATGAACATGCCCTCTGTGGAAAAATTCACGAATTGTTCATGAATATTATCGGCCAAGAAGGTGTTGTAGTTGAACTGCGTTGTGGGCTTTTCATCGTTTGAGAAAATGGACAGAAAACCCAGAATGGGCTCATCTACCCATTGGTCAGAATAGTAACCTAGCAGGGCACAAAGGGAGGAAATGATTTGGTTTCCTTTGGTGGAGAACATGGATGACGGGTAAGGGGGATTTGTGGAAGGGAATTGAGAGGAAGTGGGGAGGAAAAGCTCGAATATCTGAGCTCTCTGGGGAAAGGTCATTTTCTGATATAACTCAGTGAGGATTTTTAAATTGAAAGGGGACGCAGATTCAACACGGGGAATTTGCATCATCTGGTCAATGTCTTCGGGAGTGATGAAGAAGAGGATGTCTCCAGATGAAGAGATGATGGCCCTCTGGTCGGGGATGTAATGGGCTTGGAATTTGAGGGAAAATTCGGGGAAGTGATGGATCTAGGGGAAAAGGTAAAGGGGTAAATTGGACTCCCAGAGTCCAATTTCATCGCTCTGATCCAGAAACACTTCCCAGAGCCATGACTAGAGATATGAAAAATCGAAGTCGCAAATGGTATCTGCGATCAATCTATCTTTATCAATCAACGGGATTTTGTCCAGGTCGACAGGAGGAGGAAGAAAATGATTCTCTTCTCCTTCCACTGGTCTTGGCTTTGGCGCCATCTCTGCAACAGTACCTGCAATAAACAATATGTTAGTGGGGTCTACTGGCTGTGGAGGAAGGCGACGAGAAAGAAATGGAGGAATAATAGGTAAGTTTTCTGGTGTGATGGACGATTCTGGCACGATGGACGAATAACGAATGAAAGGGGCATAACGATAGTTTTATTCAAAACTGGGGTCGGTTGGACGCGTGAGATAGGTCAGCAGGATAACGGGTATGTTATCTTGTAATAAATGGACAACGGGCCACTTGGGATGAGGTGGCAGATGACGGTGGCCAAAGCATACAGACGGGTGATGTGGAGGCTGGTGATTGGAGGTAAAAGTTGCCAAAAGGGGTTGTTCATGAGTGAAGAGGGTTAGGTACTGAAAACAGGGACTGACAGCAGTTATGGGATAGGACGTAACTTGGGAATCAGCGGAACAAGTGGCATCAGTGGAGGATGACGTCCCTGAGTGATGGAGGCTGTCAGATGGCATATGGATGAAAAGACTTCGGGTCCAATAGATTTGCGCCACCTATGCCAAGGGGCCCGCCGGAGAGAATATCCATTCTGGACCCCCCCCCCCTTTGATTAAAAGCAGAACACTAGGGGGGGTCTGAAATCCTTTTTACACCGTTGATCTGCGCGCCTATTTCCAGGCCGCAGATCTCAGCGTGCTCTTTAATACTCATTCCGAACCCCCCCCCCCTTCCATTAAAAGCAGAACAGATGGGGGGGTCCGAAATCCATTGTGAACTGTTGATTTGAGCGCCCTTCCCAGGGACGTCCAGATGTGTGCCAATGTTATTACCGATTCCAGACCCCCCCCCGGTTAAAAGCAGAATGGTCGGGGGGGTCCAGAATGCTCTGTGCGCCGTAGATCTGGGCACCATGATCTGGATTGTTGAAAAGTGCATGTTGCATACACCCGGAGCAGAGAAAACAATGTGTTGGGAAACTTAGGATAAGTGCATTTTACGGGTTTTCCCCAATCTTTTCACATAGACACCACCAAGGGGACTTCGTCTAAACTATTCTAAGGCAATGGAGACATGGTGAAGCATTTCATCAATCTGGTTTCATTGGTGGTGAAGCACATGAAGCAACTAACCTACAGACTAACCTATCTTCCTAGGAAAATTAACCCAGATTAAACTGTTGGGTTAAGAAATTACTCTACCTAAGGGCTATCTGACCAGGATTAGACAGTCTGGTCAGATTTATTCACTACTCTAACCTAAGGGCTATCTGACCAGGATTAGTCAGTCTGGTCAGATTTATTCACTAACCTAGCAATATTAAATTTAAAAAGAACTTGGCCATGCTTGAAAGGTATGGCCAAGTTACTATTATTGCATGGGGCTTTTGTTTCAATTCTTTTATGCCCTCTTTTCTTTCTTTTTTCTTTTCTTTTTCTTTTCTTTTCTTTTTCCTTTTTCTTTTCCTTTTTCTTTTCTCTTTCTTTTTCTTCAAATTATTTGCAGAATGAAAAATCATTTGTCAACAAAAACACTAGAACAGATAATATCCAAGTCATCAGTTGATTCCCATAATTTATGGGGTGATAACATCACCCATGGCATATATGCTAGCATCTATCTCGATCTCGAACCACTGTTGAAGATTCGATGGAGCTAATACTGGTGTAGTAATGATTTTATCCCTCAAAGTGTCAAAATATTTTTGTTACTTTCCTTCCCACTGAAAATTTTTATTCACAATGGTTAAGGCATGGAAAGGAGCTGCTATAAAGGAGAAGTTGGGAATGAATCTCCTCCAATATTGGACTGGGCCCAATAAGATTCAGAGTTCGGTTATAGTCTTTGGCTCGAGCCATTTTACAATTACTTCAATTTTGGAAGGATCAATCTTCAATTGTCCTCCTCCCATGATATGACCTAAGTATATAAGTGCAGTCTTGCCAAATTCACATTTAGACATTTTTACATCCAAATTTTCCCTTTAAAAAATATCCAACACTTGATTTACATGCCTTACATGTTCATCCCAAGTCCCTCTAAAAACAAGGATGTTTTTTAAATATACAATCATAAAGTCATCTAGAAAATACCTGAATACATCATTCATCACACACATGAAAGTTGTCGGAGCATTACAAATCCCAAACAACATGTTCCGAAAAGATCTTTTAATGACTGTGGTTGAGTTTTTAATTGCATGTGTTAATTAACCCTTTGAGAAGATTAATGAAATAATGAGGAAATAAGAGGAATTATGACAGCCATATACATATATGCAGATCTAAAATGAAGTAATAAACAACAAACCATAACAAGAGAAGTGATAACGGAGTTTGGCAAAAAATTGCCTACGTCTCCGGGCCTTTGTCTCAGTGGGGGAGGATTCTTTATTTATTTTCAAAGATAAAAAAATACATCATAGTAGTGTCAAATGGCTACAAGACTAATCTATTCATGTTCTTCCATATCTCTAGAACCCAGTAGAAGAAACGACATGCAAAACGAATGACCAGAGCTCCCAGAAATGGCCCCCAAGCATCTGCTCCTCAACAACTTCCCTACATAAAAATGGCTTTGGCTTGGATTCCCTTCAGCATAACTCTACTTTGATTGTCCTCCATGGCCTCAAACAGACCTGGTTTTTATAGATCTTAAGTTGGTTATCCATCCCCAAATTCCTCCCAAAATCTGACCTCCAAAAATAGCCAAACTCCACTAATTATAGGCCTAAATCAAATAAAAATCCAAAACATTATATAAAAAAAATACACTTTGCAATAATGTAGGGTGCAGCCCCCTTTTGGCTGGCCCTCTGGTCATATTAAGGTGCTTCATGTGGCCACACGCCCATGCGCTAGCTCTCAAGTCCTTAACTTTCGGTCATATCAAAGGCCATGTGGCCATATCCCAACCATGCGCTTTTGAAGGGATAAGCCACCCATTATATGGACACATGGTGCATGGGATAGAACCGTGCCCTGAAAAGGCATGACCAACACTTAGTGGCACCCGTGCCCTCTTGGTGGTTGGTCACATGCATTACAAATGAATCATTGGTTGGAGCTAAGCCCCAACCCCTTTCCACCATATTAAAACAAATGCACTTTAAATAAATATAAAGTGGTTTGTTTAAAAAAGAAATAACATGGCACGTTGGTTATTGGGCCATTGTTAAAGATTTACTTTGGTGGGGAGGTCACCGGTTCAATTCCTATCCACTCCAACAATAATTTTGCCAATGAACCTAATGTCCAACCAATGGGTGCCACGTGGAAGCCCATGCCTGGGCCACGTGGCACCAAACAACTTGTCGAGAACGTGCCACTTTTCAACACAGGATTGGACCACCTGTCTTCCGAGGCATCTGCCCAGTCAGCAACCGTATTGCCATGTCATCATGCCACTGTACCGTGAGCCCGTGCCATGTGTCACCCTTAAAATGGTGACATGTGTCACCCTTTGACTGGTCCAAATCACCTTTTGTACACCCTATCATCTGCCAGATGCTGCCACATCAGATATATGATTGTACGGCCTGTACAGTCAGCCTGCCACATGGACTGTACAGACTGTACAATCACCCCCTTTTTTTACCTATTTGGGTTTTCGATCAGAATGTGATATCTTTCGCATATAGCGTCTGTTTGACAAAGTAAATATATGGTCGAAATTGGGAGAACAAGACGGACACAATGGAATTGGTTTCGTTTAATTTTGAGCACTTTCATTTTTTAACCTTTTTTACCCCTGTTAGACTCCTGGATCCGATTTTGGATCACACCTCCCCACTAAAGGACCTTTTGGTCCCCAAATGGTTACTGACCAGTCAACAAGATCGGGATAGGCCACCAGAATTGTCTTCTGTCTCTGAACTCTGTCATGTGCACCTGTCTCATCAAGATCAACTGTAACACAATCCTGACAACTGACAGTATATTGTTAGCCATTTGAACCCTTTTACATCTTATTGAAGCCACTATCATCCAAGTAGAAAACATTACTATTGACAACATCAAAAAGACGACTGCAAATGAGCTGATATACTTGAAATATTTGCAGGACATGGGCTTATCTTGAAGCAACTTATGATTGATTTTCCATTCAACAATCATTTCTTGTTCTTGCTTAAGATCGATTACTTCATTTGAAACAATTATTGGTTTGTTTCTTGCTTGCACTGCCTTCTTTAATTGTTCCATTGTTTGAAGTGCTTTATTTGCCTTAACATGATGAGAATGAACCACATAATCTTGACCTTCTTTGGTTAATTGATATTGATTCTTTGTCCTGTAGAAGATTGCCTTACGATCATATAAATATGGACTACCTAATACCATTCCACATTCTCTTAACGACACTACAACACATGTTACCTCATCCACATACTTAGATGAAATTGCAAATTTGATTGTGCACTACTTCGTTATGTGCATTTGATGATGATTGCTTATCCATTTAAGTGTGTAAGGCTTATGATGTACTTGTGTTTTTAAACCCAATTGCTTAACCAATTCTTCTGAGATTATATTAGATTGAGATCCATCGTTGATTAATGTGTCTATCTTAGTGTGTCACATGATTACCCTTATATGAAACAAGTTTCTTCTACAATCAATGCCTTCAGCAATTTTACTTGTCATACCAACCAATGAGATCTTTGATTCATCACCTGAATCCAATCCCAAGTCTGTGGGTCTTGTTGTCGTTGCCATTGTTTGCATTCCCTTCTTTTCCTTGAACCACTTTGGCCTCTTCTCGGGATGCAAATACCAACATTTTTCCTCATCATGTCCCTCTTTCTTGCAATGCTTGCAAGAGGGATTTCCTTCCTTCCTCGTCACTGCATTTGAATTCTTTCCATTCCATTTCCTCTTGTCCTCTTTCCTTGAAGACGATGATTTCCCTGACACACCTATTTTTCCTGCTTCAATATACATAGCTTGAATAGAAACCTCATCAAGGTTAGTGGGTCCAAACATGAATACAGTGTTTCTAATATGCGCAGGTAAACCTCCTATATACTTCATAAGAGTTTCTTGTGTTTGTAAAGGGATATCTAGCATCAATGCCATTTTTCGAAATCCATCGGTGTATTCTTGCACTATTTGTCCTTTTCTTAGTTTTAAATATTTCCATTCAATTAATGCTTTTTATTTATAACCCAAAGGATAGAACTATTTCCTAAGTGCAGAAATGAATCTTTTCCGTGATGGAAATACATTACCCACTTGTTGCGTTCCATTTTGCAACTTGCTTTGCCACTAGATGAGAGTTGTACCTGCAAGTCTCAAAGATGCCAACTTG
Source organism: Picea engelmannii (assembly GCA_009831015.1). Classification (NCBI taxonomy): domain Eukaryota; kingdom Viridiplantae; phylum Streptophyta; class Pinopsida; order Pinales; family Pinaceae; genus Picea; species Picea engelmannii. The sequence continues at coordinate 832,437 of ML787030.1, forward strand.
ATTTGTGTGGCCTCATCCTTGATCTGTTGCACACTGCAATAAATGTCCATCTGCCTAATCCAATTGTCAAGTTTCTCTGCATTTACTTCACCATCATATATGGGTAACTCAAATTTAACATCAAGTTTTAACAATGGCATTTCATTCTTATGCTTATGAACATGTTTCTTTGTATTATATTTAGAACTTGAACTTGAAGAAGAAGGAGAAGAAGGAGGTGATGATAGAGGTGATGGAGGAATCTGAGGATGATCCTCTTCCTCTTCACTTTTTCCCTTTGAAGATTCACCCAAAACTGGTCTCTTTCATTCCAAGTAATCCTCATTCAAAACTTTCACCATCTCCGACATAGCAAGGAAAATTTTCTGGAACTCTTTCTCATCCTGAGAAAGCCCTTCTTCCGATGCCATCTTCTCGTTGTGAGAAGCTCTCTTTCTCAATCCAATTAATGGATTCTTTGCAACAAGATCGCCTTCACCACAATGTATTTTTTCCTTGGTTAACATGTAAAACTCAAATCCAAACATCAACTAGCTCTGATACCACTTGATCCGAAAAGATCTTTTAATGACTGGGGTTGAGTTTTTAATTGCATGTGTTAATTAACCCTTTGAGAAGCTTAATGAAATAATGAGGAAATAAGAGGAATTATGACAGCCAAATACATATATGCAGATCTGAAATGAAGTAATAAACAACAAACCATAACAAGAGAAGTGATAACGAAGTTCGTCACAAAATTGCCTACGTCTCCGGGCCTTTGTCTCAGTGGGGGAGGCTTCTTTATTTCTGTTCAAATCTCAAAAAATACATCGCAGCAGTGCCAATAGGATAGAAGACTGATCTGGTCATGTTCTTCCAGATCTCTAGATCCCAGCAGAATAAACGACATGCAAAATGGATGACCAGAGCTCCCAGAAATGGCCCGCAAGCGTTTACTCCTAAACAACTTCCCTGCATAAAAATGGCTTTGGCTTGGCTTCCCTTCAGAATAAATCTTCTCTGACTATCCTCCATGGCCTCAAACAGGCCTGGTTTTTATAGATCTGAAGTTGGTTATCCCTCCCCAACTTCCTCCCAAAATCTGGCCTCCAAAAATGCCCAATATCTCCCAAAAATTCCCAAAATCCACTAATTACAGGCCTAAATCAAATAAAAATCCAAAATACTATATAAAAAAAACCCACTTTGCAATAATGTAGGGCGCAGCCCCCTTTTGGCTAGCCCTATGGTCGTATTAAGGCACTCCATGTGGCCATGCACCCATGCGTTGGCCCTCAAGTTCTTAACTCTCGGTCATATCAAAGGCCATGTGGCCATATCCCAACCATGCGCTTTTGAAGGGATAAGCCCCCCATTATATGGAAACATGGTGCATGGGATAGAACCGTGCCCTAAAATGACATGCCCAATAGTTAGTGGTGCCTGCGCCCTCTTGGTGGTTGGTCACATGCATTACAAATGAATCATTGGCTGGGGCTAAGCCCCAACCCCTTTCCACCATATTAAAACAAATACACTTTAAATAAATATAAAGTGGTTTGTTTAAACAAGAAATAACATGGCGCATTGGTTATTGGGCCATTGTTAAAGCTTTACTTTGGTGGGGGAGGTCATCGGTTCAATTCCTATCCACTCCAAGAATAATTTTGCAAATGAAACTAATGTCCAACCAATGGGTGCCACGTGGCAGCCCATGCTTGGGCCACGTGGCACCAAACAACTTTTCGAGAATGTGCCTCTTGTAAACATAGGATTGGACCACCTATCTGTCGAGGTGTTTTCCCAGTCAGCAACCGTACCGACATGTCAGCATGCCATTGTAATGTGAGCCCATGCCACGTGTCACCCTTATAGTGGTGACACGTGTCACCCTCTGACTGGTCCAAATCACCTGTTGTACACCCTGTCATATGCCAGATGCCGCAACATCAGTTGTACGACTATATGGCCTGTACAGTGAGCCTTCCACGTGGACTGTAGGGACTGTATAGTTACCCCCTTTTTTTACCTGTTTGGGTTTTTGATCAGAATGCGATATCTTTCGCATACAATGTCCGTTTGACAAAGTAAATATATGGCCGAAATTGGGAGAATGAGACGAACGCAATGGAATTGGTTTCATCTAATTATGAGCACTTTCATTTTTGAGCCTTTTTTAGCCTTGTTAGACTCCTGGATCCAATTTTGGATCACACCTCCCCACTAAAGGACGTTTTGGTCTCCAAAAGGTTACTGACCAGTCAACAAGCTCGGGATAGGCCAACCGACTTGTCCTCTGTCTCTGAACTCTATCATGTGCACCTGTCTCATCAAGATCAACTGTAACACAATCATGAAAACTGACAGTATATTGCTAGCCATTTGAAACCTGTTACATCTTACTGAAGTCACTATCATCCATGTAGAAAACATTACTAATGACAGCATCAAAAATACGACTGCAAATGAGATGATATACTTGAAATATTTGTAGGACACGAGCTTATCTTGAAGCAACTTATGATTGATTTTCCATTCAACAATCATTTCTTGTTCTTTCTTAAGATCGATAACTTCATGTGAAACAAATATTAGTTTGTTTCTTTCTTGCACTGTCTTCTTTAATTGTTCCATTGTTTGAAGTGTTTTATTTGCCTTAACATGATGAGCATGAACCACATAATCTTGACTTGCTTTGGTTAATTGATATTGATTCTTTTTCCTGTAGAATATCTCCTTATGATCATATAAATATGGACTACCTAAGACCATTCCACATTCTCTTAACGAAACTACATCACATGTTACCTCATCCACATACTTAGATGAAATTGCAAATTTGATTGTGCACTGCTTCGTTTTGTGCATTTGATGATGATTGCTTATCCATTTAAGTGTGTAAGGCTTATGATGTACTTTTGTTTTTAACCCCAATTGCTTAACCAATTCTTATGAGATTAGATTAGATTGAGATCCACTGTCGATTAATGTGTCTATCTTAGTGTGTCACATGATTACCCTTATATGAAACAAGTTGCTTCTACAATCAATGCCTTCACCAATTTTAATTGTCATACCAACCAATGAGATCTTTGATTCATCACCTGAATTCGATCCCAAGTCTATGGGTCTTGTTGTCATTGCCATTGTTTGCATTCCCTTCTCTTCCTTGAACCACTTTGGCCTCTTCTCGGGATGCAGCTGCCAAAATTTGTCCTCATCATGTCCCTCTTTCTTGCAATGCTTGCAAGAGGGTTTTCCTTCCTTCCTCGTCACTACATTTGAATTCTTTCCATGCCATTGCCTCTTGTCCTCTTTCCTTCAAGACGATGATTCCCCTAACACACTTGTTTTTCCTGTTTTAGTATATGTAGCATGAACAGAAACCTCATCAAGGTTAGTGGGTCCAAACATGAATACAGTGTTTCTAATATGCGCAGGTAAACCTCCTATATACTTCATAAGAGTTTCTTGTGTTTGTAAAGGGATATCTAACATCAATTCCATTTTTTGAAATACATCGGTGTATTCTTGCACTGCTTGTCCTTTTCTTAGCTTTAAAGATTTCCATTCAATTAATGCTTTTTCTTTATAACCCAAAGGATAGAATTGTTTCCTAAGTGCAAAAATGAAGCTTTTCCATGATGGAAATACATTACATGATGAGAGTTGTACCTACAAGTCTCAAAGATGCCAACTTGATTTGTGTGGCCTCATCCTTGATCTGTTGCACACTGCAGTAAACCTCCATCTACCTGATCCAATTGTCAAGTTTCTCTACATTTACTTCACCATCATATATGGGTAACTCAAATTTAACATCAAGTTTTAACAATGGAATTTCATTCTTATGCTTATGAACATGTTTCTTTGTATTAGATTTAGATCTTGAACTTGAAGAAGAAGGAGAAGAAGGAGGTGATGATGGAGGTGATGGAAGAATCTGAGGATGATCCTCTTCCTCTTCACTTTTGACCTTTGAAGATTCACCCAAAACTGGCCTCTTTCGTTCCAAGTAATCCTCGTACAAAACTTTCACCATCTTCGACATAGCAAGGAAAGTTTTCAGGAACTCTTTCTCATCCTGAGAAAGCCCTTCTTCCGATGCCAACTTCTGATTATGAGAAGCTCTCTTTCTCCATCCAATTAATGGATTCTCTGCAACAAGATCGCCTTAACCACACTGTATCTTTTCCTTGGTTAACATGTAAAACTCAAATCCAAACGTCAACTAGCTCTGATACCACTTGATCCAAAAAGTTCTTTTAATGACTATGGTTGAGTTTTTAATTGCATGTGTTAATTAACCCTTTGAGAAGCTTAATGAAATAATGAGGAAATAATAGGAATTATGACAGCCATATACATATATGCAGATCTGAAATGAAGTAATAAACAACAAACCATAACAAGAGAAGTGATAACGGAGTTCGGCACTAAATTGCCTACGTCTCCGGGCCTTTGTCTCAATGGGGGAGGCTTCTTTATTTATGTTCAAATCTCACAAAATACATTGCAGCAGTGCCAATTGGCTACAAGATTGATCTGGTCATGTTTTTCCAGATCTCTAGAACCCAGCAGAAGAAACGGCATGCAAAACGGATGACCGGAGCTCCCAGAAATGGCTCGCAAGCGTCTGCTCCTCAACAACTTCCCTGCATAAAAATGGCATTGGCTTGGCTTCCCTTCAGCATAACTCTGCTCTGACTGTCCTCCATGGCTTCAAACAGGCCTAGTTTTTATAGATCGGAAGTTGGTTACCCATCCCCAACTTCCTCCCAAAATCTGGCCTCCAAAAATGCCCAATATCCCCCAAAAATGGCCAAAATCCACTAATTACAGGCCTAAATCAAACAAAAATCCAAAACATTATATAAAAAAAACCCACTTTGCAATCCCCCTTTTGGCTGGCCCTCTGGTCGTATTAAGTCACTCCATGTGGCCATGCGCCCATGCACTGGCCCTCAAGTCCTTAACTCTCGATCATATCAAAGGCCATGTGGCCATATCCCAACCATTCGCTTTTGAAGGGATAAGTCCCCCATTATATGGACACATAGTGCATGGGATAGAATCGTGCCCTAAAAAGACATGCCCAATAGTTAGTGGCACCCGCGGCCTCTTGTTGGTTGGTCACATGCATTACAAATGAATCATTGGCTAGAGCTAAGCCCCAACCCCTTTCCACCATATTAAAACAAATACACTTTAAATAAATATAAAGTGGTTTTTTTAAACAAGAAATAACATGGCGCATTGGTTATTGGGCCATTGTTAAAGATTTACTTTGGTGGGGAGGTCACCGGTTCAATTCCTATCCACTCCAACAATAATTTTTCCAATGAACCTAATGTCCAACCAATGGGTGCCATGTGGTAGCCCATGCCTAGGCCATGTGGCACCAAACAACTTGTCGAGAATGTGCCACTTGTCAACAAGGATTGGACCACCTGTCTGCCGAGGTGTCTGCCCAGTCAACAACTGTATCACCATGTCAGCATGCCACTGTACCGTGAGCCCGTGCCATGTGTACCCCTTACAGTGGTGACAGATGTCATCCTCTGACTGGGCATAATCACTTGTTGTACGCCCTATCATCTACCAGATGCTGCCACATTAGTTGTATGACTGTAGGGCCTGTACAGTCAACCTACCACGTGGACTATGAAGACTGTACATTCACCCCCTTTTTTTACCTATTTGTGTTTTCGATCAGAATGTGATATCTTTCACATATGGCGTCCGTTTAACGAAGTAAATATATGGCCAGAATTGGGAGAACAAGACGGACGCAATGGAATTGGTTTCGTCTGATTCTAAGCACTTTCATTTTTGAGCCCTTTTGAGCCCTGTTAGAATCCTGGATTTGATTCTGGATCACACCTCCCCATTAAAGGACCTTTTGGTCCCCAAAAGGTTACTGACCAGTCAACAAAATCGAGATAGGCCACCCGGCTTGTCCTCTGTCTCTGAACTCTGTCCTGTGCACTTGTCTCATTAAGATCAATTGTAACACAATCATGACAACTGACAGTATATTGTTAGCCATTTGAACCCTGTTACATCTTACTAAAGCCACTATCATCCATGTAGAAAACATTACTAATGACAACATCAAAAAGGCGACTGCAAATGAGATGATATACTTGAAATATTTGCAGGACATGAGCTTATCTTGAAGCAACTTATGATTGATTTTCCATTCAACAATCATTTCTTGTTCTTACTTAAGATCGATTACTTCATTTCAAACAATTATTGGTTTGTTTCTTGCTTGCAATGCCTTCTTTAATTGTTCCATTGTTTGAAGTGTTTTATTTTCCTTAACATGATGAGCATGAACCACATAATCTTGACCTGATTTTGTTAATTGATATTGATTCTTTGTCCTGTAGAAGATTTCCTTACGACCATATAAATATGGACTACCTAAGACCATTCCACATTCTCTTAACGGCACTACAACACATGTTACCTCATCGACATACTTAGATGAAATTGCAAATTTGATTGTGCACTGCTTCGTTATGTGCATTTGATGATGATTGCTTATCCATTTAAGTGTGTAAGGCTTATGATGTACTTGTGTTTTTAACCCCAATTGCTTAACCAATTCTTCTGAGATTAGATTAGATTGAGATCCACTGTCGATTAATGTGTCTATCTTAGTGTGTCGCATGATTGACCTTATATGAAACAAGTTGCTTCTACAATCAATGCCTTCACCAATTTTACTTGTCATACCAACCAATGAGATCTTTGATTCATCACCTGAATCCGATCCCAAGTCTGTGGGTCTTGTTATCGTTGCCATTTTTTGCATTCCGTTCTTTTCCTTGAACCACTTTGGCCTCTTCTCGGGATGCAGCTACCATCATTTGTCCTCATCATGTCCCTCTTTCTTGAAATTCTTGCAAGAGGGCTTTCCTTCCTTCCTCATTACTGCATTTTAATTCTTTCCATGCCATTTCCTCTTGTCCTCTTTCCTTGAAGACGATGATTCCCCTGACACACCTGTTTTTCCTGCTTCAATATACGTAGCTTGAATAGAAACCTCATCAAAGTTAGTGGGTCCAAACATGAATACAATGTTTCTAATATGCGCAGGTAAACCTCCTATATACTTCATAAGAGTTTCTTGTGTTTGTAAAGGGATATCTAACATCAATGCCTTTTTTCGAAATCCATCGATGTATTCTTGCACTGTTTGTCCTTTTCCTAGTTTTAAATATTTCCATTCAATTATTGCTTTTTCTTTATAACCCAAAGGATAGAATTGTTTCCTAAGTGCAGAAATGAAGATTTTCCATGATGGAAATACATTACCCACTTGTTGCGTTCCATTTTGCAACTTGCTTTGCCACCAGATGAGAGTTGTACCTGCAAGTCTCAAAGATGCCAAGTTGATTTGTGTGGCCTCATCCTTGATCTATTGCACACTGCAATAAACCTCCATCTGCTTGATCCAATTGTCAAGTTTCTTTGCATTTACTTCACCATCATATATGGGTAACTCAAATTTAACATCAATTTTTAACAATGGCATTTCATGCTTATGCTTATGAACATGTTTCTTTGTATTAGATTTAGAACTTGAACTTGAAGAAGAAGGAGAAGAAGGAGGTGATGATGGAGGTGATGGAGGAATCTGAGGATGATCCTCTTCCTCTTCATTTTTTCCCATTGAATATTCACCCAAAACTGGTCTCTTTCGTTCCAAGTAATCCTCGTACAAAACTTTCACCATCTCCGACATAGCAAGGAAAGTTTTCCAGAACTCTTTCTCATCCTGAGAAAGCCCTTCTTCCGATGCCATCTTCTCGCTGTGCGAAGCTCTCTTTCTCAATCCAATTAATGGATTCTCTGCAAAAAGATCACCTTCACCACACTGTAGCTTTTCCCTGGTTAACATGTAAAACTCGAATCCAAACGTCAACTAGCTCTGATACCACATGATCCGAAAAGATCTTTTAATGACTGTGGTTGAGTTTTTAATTACATGTGTTAATTAACCCTTTGAGAAGCTTAATGAAATAATGAGGAAATAAGAGGAATTATGACAGCCATATACATATATGCAGATCTGAAATGAAGTAATAAACAACAAACCATAACAAGAGAAGTGATAACAGAGTTCGACACAAAATTTCCTACGTCTCCGGGCCTTTGTCTCAATGGGGGAGGCTTCTTTATTTTTGTTCAAAGCTCAAAAAATAAATCTCATTAGTGCCAATTAGATACAAGACTGATATGGTCATGTTCTTCCATATCTCTAGAACCCAGCAGAAGAAACGACATGCAAAATGGATGACCGGAGCTCCCAGAAATGGCCCGCAAGCGTCTGCTCCTAAACAACTTCCTTGCATAAAAATGGCTTTGGCTTGGCTTCCCTTCAGGATAAATCTGCTCTGACTGTCCTCCATGGCCTCAAACAGGCCTAGTTTTTATAGATCTGAAGTTGTTTATCCATCCCCAACTTACTCCCAAAATCTGGCCTCCACAAATGCCCAATATCTCCCAAAAATTCCCAAAATCCACTAATTACAGGCCTAAATCAAGTAAAAATCCAAAACATTATATAAAAAAAACCCACTTTCCAATAATGTAGGGTGCAACCCCATTTTGTCTGGCCCTTTGGTCATATTAAGGTGCTCTATGTGTCCACACGCCCATGCACTGGCCCTCAAGTCCTTAACTCTCGGTCATATCAAAGGCCATGTGGCCATATCCCAACCATGCGCTTTTGAAGGGATAAGCCCCCCATTATATGGACACATGGTGCATGGGATAGAACCGTGCCCTAAAAAGATGTGCCCAACAGTTAGTGGCGCCTACACCCTCTTGGTGGTTGGTCACATGCATTACAAATGAATCGTTGGTTGGGGCTAAGCCCCAACCCCTTTCCACCATATTAAAACAAATACACTTTAAATAAATATAAAGTGGTTTGTTTAAACAAGAAATAACATGGAGTGTTAGTTATTGGGCCATTGTTAAAGCTTTACTTTGGTGGGGAGGTCATCAGTTCAATTCCTATCCACTCCAACAATAATTTTTCCAATGAATGTGTGCCACGTGTCACCCTTACAGTGGTGACACATGTCACCCTCTGACTGGTCCAAATCACCTACTGTATGCCCTGTCATCTACCAGATGTTGCCACATCAACTGTACGAATGTACAACCTGTACAGTTAGCCTGCCACGTGGATTGTACTCTTAGAGTCACCCCCTTTTTTTACCTATTTGGGTTTTCGATCAGAATACAATATCTTTCACATACGACGTCCGTTTGAAGAAGTAAATATATGGTCGTAATTGGGAGAACGAGACAGACACAATGGAATTGGTTTCGTCTGATTCTAAGCACTTTCATTTTTTAGCCTTTTTGAGCCCTGTTAGACTCCTGGATCCAATTCTAGATCACACCTCCCCACTAAAGGACCTTTTGGCCACAAAAAGGTTATTGACTAGTAAACAAGCTCAGGATAGGCCACCCGACTTGTCCTTTGTCTCTGAACTCTATCCTGTGCACCTATCTCATCAAGATCAACTATAACACAACCATGACAACTAAAAGTATATTGTTAGCCATTTGAACCCTGTTACATCTTACTGAATCCACTATCATCCATGTACAAAACATTACTATTGACAACATCAAAAAGACGATTGCAAATGAGCTGATATACTTGAAATATTTGCAGGACATGAGCTTATCTTGAAGCAACTTATGATTGATTTTCCATTCAACAATCATTTCTTATTCTTGCTTAAGATCGATTACTTCATTTGAAACAATTATTGGTTTGTTTCTTTTTTTCACTGCCTTCTTTAATTGTTCCATTGTTTGAAGTGTTTTATTTTCCTTAACATGATGAGCATGAACCACATAATCTTGAACTGCTTTGGTTAATTGATATCTTTGTCCTGTATAAGATCGCTTTACGATCATAAAAATATGGACTACCTAAGACCATTCCACATTCTCTTAACGGCACTACAACACATGTTACCTCATCCACATACTTAGATGAAATTGCAAATTTGATTGTGCACTGCTTCCTTATGTGCATTTGATGATGATTGCTTATCCATTTAAGTGTGTAAGGCTTATGATGTACTTGTGTTTTTAACCCCAATTGCTTAACCAATTCTTCTGAGATTAGATTAGATTGAGATCCACTGTCGATTAATGTGTCTATCTTAGTGTGTCACATGATTACCCTTATATGAAACAAGTTTCTTCTACAATCATGCCTTCACCAATTTTACTTGTCATACGAACCAATGAGATCTTTGATTCATCACCTGAATCTGATCCCAAGTCTGTGGGTCTTGTTGTCATTGCCATTGTTTGCATTCCCTTCTTTTCCTTGAACCACTTTGGCCTCTTCTCGGGATGCAGCTGCCAACATTTGTCCTCATCATGTCCCTCTTTCTTGCAATGCTTGCAAGAGGGATTTCCTTCCTTCCTCGTCACTGCATTTGAATTCTTTCCATGCCATTTCCTCTTGTCCTCTTTCCTTGAAGACGATGATTCCCCTGACACGCCTGTTTTTCCTACTTCAATATACGTAGCTTGAACATAAACCTCACCAAGGTTAGTGGGTCCAAACATGAATGAAGTGTTTCTAATATGCGCAGGTAAACCTCCTATATACTTCATAGGAGTTTCTTCTGTTTGTAAAGGGATATCTAACATCAATGCCATTTTTCAAAATCCATTGGTGTATTTTTGCACTGTTTGTCCTTTTCTTAGTTTTAAAGATTTCCATTCAATTAATGCTTTTCATTTATAACCCAAAGGATAGAATTGTTTCCTAAGTGCAGAAATGAAGCTTTTCCATGATGGAAATACATTACCCACTTGTTGCGTTCCATTTTGCAACTTGCTTTGCCACCAGATGAGAGTTGTACCTGCAAGTCTCAAAGATGCCAACTTTATTTGTGTGGCCTCATCCTTGATCTGTTGCACACTGTAGTAAACCTCCATCTACCTGATCCAATTGTCAAGTTTCTCTGCATTTACTTCACCATCATATATGGGTAACTCAAATTTAACATCAAGTTTTAACAATGGCATTTCATTCTTATGCTTATGAACATGTTTCTTTGTATTAGATTTAGAACTTGAACTTGAAGAAGAAGGAGAAGAAGGAGGTGATGATGGAGGTGATGGAGGAATCTGAGGATGATCCTCTTCCTCTTCACTTTTTCCCTTTGAATATTCACCCAAAACTAGTCTCTTTGGTTCCAAGTAATCCTCGTACAAAACTTTCACCATCTCCGACATAGCAAGGAAAGTTTTCCGGAACTCTTTCTCATCCTGAGAAAGCCCTTCTTCCAATGTCATCTTCTCGTTGTGAGAAGCTCTCTTTCTCAATCCAATTAATGGATTCTCTGCAACAAGCTCTCCTTCACCACACTGTAGCTTTTCCTTGGTTAACATGTAAAACTCAAATCCAAACGTCAACTAGATATGATACCACTTGATCCAGAAAGATCTTTTAATGACTGTGGTTGAGTTTTTAATTACATGTGTTAATTAACCCTTTGAGAAGATTAATGAAATAATGAGGAAATAACAGGAATTATGACAGCCATATACATATATGCAGATCTGAAATGAAGTAATAAACAACAAACCATAACAAGAGAAGTGATAAATTGCCTACGTCTCTAGGCCTTTGTCTCAGTGGGGGAGGCTTCTTTATTTATGTTCAAAGCTCAAAAAATACATCGCAGTAGTGCCAATTGGATACAAGACTGATCTAGTCATGTTCTTCTAGATCTCTAGAACCCAGCAGAAGAAACAACATGCAAAACGGATCACCGGAGCTCCCAGAAATGGCTCGCAAGCGTCTGCTCCTCAACAGCTTCCCTGCATAAAAATGGATTTGTCTTGGCTTCCTTTCAGAATAACTCTACTCTGACTGTCCTCCATGGCCTCAAACAGGCTTGGTTTTTATAGATCTGAAGTTAGTTATCCATCCCCAACTTCCTCCCAAAATTTGGCCTCCAAAAATGCCCAATATCTCCCAAAAATGGCCAAAATCCACTAATTACAGGCCTAAATCAAATAAAAATCCAAAACATTATATAAAAAAAACCCACTTTGCAATAATGTAGGGCACATCCGTCTTTTGGTTGGACCTCTAGTCATATTAAGGTGCTCCATGTGTCCACGCGCCCATGCGTTGGCCCTCAAGTCCTTAACTCTCGGTCATATCAAAGGCCATGTGGCCATATCCCAACCATGCGCTTTTGATGGGATAAGCCCCCCATTATATGGACACATGGTGCATGGGATAGAACCATGCCCTGAAAAGACGTGCCCAACAGTTAGTGGTGCCCGTGCCCTCTTGGTGGTTTGTCACATGCATTACAAATGAATCATTGGCTGGGGCTAAGCCCCAACCCCTTTCCACCATATTAAAACAAATACACTTTAAATAAATATAAAGTGGTTTGTTTAAACAAGAAATAACATGGAATGTTGGTTATTGGGCCATTGTTAAAGCTTTACTTTGGTGGGGAGGTCACCGGTTCAATTCCTATTCACTCCAACAATAATTTTGCCAATGAACCTAATGTCCAACCAATGGGTGCCACGTGGCACCAAACAACTTGTCGAGAATGTGCCACTTGTCAACACAGGATTTGACCACCTGTCTGCCGAGGTTTTTGCCCAGTCAGCAACCGTACTGCCATCTCACCATGCCACTGTACCGTGAGCCCGTGCCACATGTCACCCTTACAGTGGTGACACGTGTCACCCTGTGACTAGTCCAAATCACCTGCGGTATGCCCTGTCATCTGCCAGATGCTGCCACATCATCTGTATGACTGCACAGCCTACACAGTCAGCCTGCCACGTGGAATATATGGACTGTACAGTCACCCCCTTTTTTTACTTGTTTGGGTTTTCGATTAGAATGTGATATCTTTCGCATATGGCATCCGTTTGACAAAGTAAATATATGGCCGGAATTGGGAGAACGAGATGGACGCAATGGAATTGGTTTCATATGATTCTAATCACTTTCATTTTTTAGCCTTTTTGAGCCCTGTTAGACTCCTAGATCCGATTTTGGATCACACCTCCCCACTAAAGGACCTTTTGGTCCCCAAAAGGTTACTGACTAGTCAACAAGCTCGGGATAGGCCACCCAGCTTGTCCTCTGTCTCTGACCTCTTTCCTGTGCACCTGTCTCATCAAGATCAACTGTAACACAATCATGACAACTAACAGTAGAAAACATTACTAATGACAGCATCAAAAAGACGACTGCAAATGAGCTGATATACTTGAAATATATGCAGGACATTAGCTTATCTTGAAGCAGCTTATGATTGATTTTCCATTCAACAATCATTTATTGTTCTTGCTTAAGATCGATTACTTCATTTTAAACAATTATTGGTTTGTTTCTCTCTTGCACTGCCTTCTTTAATTGTTCCATTGTTTGAAGTGTTTTATTTTCCTTAACATGATGAGCATGAACCACATAATCTTGACCTGATTTGCTTAATTGATATTGATTCTTCATCCTGTAGAAGATTGCCTTACGATCATATAAATATGGACTACCTAAGACCATTGCACATTCTCTTAATGGCACTACAGCACATGTTACCTCATCCACATACTTAGCTGAAATTGCAAATTTGATTGTGCACTTCTTTTTTATGTGCATTTGATGATGATTGCTTATCCATTTAAGTGTGTAAGGCTTATGATGTACTTGTGTTTTTAACCCCAATTTCTTAACCAATTCTTCTGAGATTAGATTAGATTGAGATCCACTATCGATTAATGTGTCTATCTTAGTGTGTCGCATGATTACCCTTATTTGAAACAAGTTGCTTCTACAATCAATGCCTTCACCAATTTTACTTGTCATACCAACCAATGAGATCTTTGATTCATCACCTGATTCCGATCCCAAGTCTGTGGGTCTTGTTGTCATTTCCACTGTTTGCATTCCCTTATTTTCCTTGAACCACTTTGGCCTCTTCTCGGGATGCAGCTGCCAACATTTGTCCTCATCATGTCCCTCTTTCTTGCAATGCTTGCAAGAGGGATTTCCTTCCTTCCTTGTCACTGCATTTAAATTCTTTCCATGCCATTTCCTTGAAGACGATCATTCCCATAACACACCTATTTTTCCTACTTCAATATACGTATCTTGAACAGAAACCTCAGCAAGGTTAATGGGTCCAAACATGAATACAATGTTTCTAATATGCGCAGGTAAACCTCCTATATACTTCATAAGAGTTTCCTGTGTTTGTAAAGGGATATCTAACATCAATGCCATTTTTTGAAATCCATCGGTGTATTCTTGCACTGTTTGTCCTTTTCTTAGTTTTCAAGATTTCCATTCAATTAATGATTTTTCTTTATAACCCAAAGGATAGAATTGTTTCCTAAGTGCAGAAATGAAGATTTTCCATGATGGAAATACATTACCCACTTGTTGCGTTCCATTTTTCAACTTGCTTTGCCACCAGATGAGAGTTGTATCTGCAAGTCTCAAAGATGCCAATCTGATTTGTGTGGCCTCATCCTTGATCTGTTGCACACTGTAGTAAACCTCCATCTGCCTGATCCAATTCTCAAGTTTCTCTGCATTTACTTCACCATCATATATGGGTAACTCAAATTTAACATCAAGTTTTAACAATGGCATTTCATTCTTATGCTTATGAACATGTTTCTTTGTATTAGATTTAGAACTTGAAATTGAAGAAGAAGGAGAAGAAGAAGGTGATGATGGAGGTGATGGAGGAATCTGAGGATGATCCTCTTCCTCTTCACTTTTTCCCTTTGAAGATTCACCCAAAACTGGTCTCTTTCGTTCCAAGTAATCCTCGTACAAAACTTTCACCATCTCCGACATAGCAAGGAAAGTTTTCCAGAACTCTTTCTCATCCTGAGAAATCCCTTCTTCTGATGCGATCTTCTTGCTGTGAGAAGCTCTCTTTCTCAATCCAATTAATGGAATCTCTGCAGAAAACTCACCTTCACCACACTGTAGATTTTCCCTGGTTAACATGTAAAACTAAAATCCAAACGTCAACTAGCTCTGATACCACTTGATCTGAAAAGATCTTTTAATGACTGTGGTTGAGTTTTTAATTGTATGTGTTAATTAACCCTTTGAGAAGCTTAATGAAATAATGAGGAAATAAGAGGAATTATGACAGAAATATACATATATGCAGATCTGAAATGAAGTAATAAACAACAAACCATAACAAGAGAAGTGATAACGGAGTTCGACACAAAATTGACTACGTCTCCTGGCCTTTGTCCCAGTGGTGGAGGCTTCTTTATTTATGTTCGAGGCTTAAAAAATAAATTGCAGTAGTTCCAATTGGCTACAAGACTGGTCTGGTCATGTTCTTCCAGATCTCTAGAACCCAGCAGAAGAAATGACATGCAAAACAGATGACCGGAGCTCCCAGAAATGGCCCACAAGCATCTACTCCTCAACATCTTTCCTGCATAAAAATGGCTTTGGCTTGGCTTCCCTTCAGCATAACTCTGCTCTGACTGTCCTCCATGGCCTCAAACAGGCTTGGTTTTTAGAGATCCGAAGTTGGTTATCCATCACCAACTTCCTCCCAAAATCTGGCCTCCAAAAATGCCCAATATTTCCCAAAAATTCCCAAAATCCACTAATTACAGGCCTAAATCAAATAAAAATCCAAAAAATTATATAAAAAAAACCCACTTTGCAATAATGTAGGGTGCAGCCCCCTTTTGGTTGGCCCTCTAGTCATATTAAGGTGCTCCATGTGGCCATGCACCCATGCACTGGCCCTCAAGTCCTTAACTCTCGGTCATATCAAAGGCCATGTGGCCATATCCCAACCATGCGCTTTTGAAGGGATAATCCCCCCATTATATGGACACATGGTGCATGGGATAGAACCGTGCCATGAAAATACGTGCCCAACAGTTAGTGGCACCCGTGCCCTCTTGGTGGTTGGTCACATGCATTACAAATGAATTGTTGGCTGGGGCTATGCCCCAACCCCTTTCCACCATATTAAAACAAATACACTTTAAATAAATATAAAGTGGTTTGTTTAAACAAGAAATAACATGGCATGTTGGTTATTGGGCCATTGTTAAAGCTTTACTTTGGTGGGGAGGTCACCGGTTCAATTCCTATCCACTCCAACAATAATTTTCCCAATGAACCTAATGTCCAAGAAATGGGTGCCACGTGGCATCCCATGCCTGGGCCACATGGCACCCAAAAACTTGTCGAGAATGTGCCACTTGTCAACACAGGAATGGACCACCTGTCTACTGAGGTGTCTTCTCAGTCAACAATCGTACCACCATGCCAGCATGCCACTGTATCGTGAGCCCGTGCCATGTGTCACCCTTACAGTGGTGACACGTGTCACCCTCTGACTTGTCCAAATCACCTGTTGTACACCCTATCATCTGCCAGATGCTGCCACATCAGCTGTATGACTGTACGACCTGTACAGTCAGCCTGCCACGTGGACTGTACGGACTATACAGTCACCCCCTTTTTTTACCTATTTGGGTTTTCGATTAGAATGCGATATCTTTTGCATACGGTGTCTGTTTGACGAAGTAAATATATGGCCAGAACTGGGAGAACGAGACAAACGCATTGGAATTGGTTTCGTCTGATTCTGAGCACTTTCATTTTTGATCCTTTTTGAGCCCTGTTAGACTCCTGAATCCGATTCTGGATCACACCTCCCCACTAAAGGACCTTTTGGTCCCCAAACGGTTACTGACCAGTCAACAAGCTCAGGATAGGCCACCCGACTTTTCCTCTGTCTCTGAACTCTGTCCTGTGCACCTGTCTCATCAAGATCAACTGTAACACAATCATGACAACTGAAAGTATATTGTTAGCCATTTGAACCATGTTACATCTTACTGAAGCCACTGTCATCCATGTAGAAAACATTACTAATGACAACATAAAAAAAGACGACTGCAAATGAGCTGATATACTTGAAATATTTGCAGGACATGAGCTTATCTTGAAGCAACTTATGATTGATTTTCCATTCAACAATCATTTCTTGTTCTTGCTTAAGATTGATTACTTCATTTGAAACAATTATTGGTTTGTTTCTTGCTTGAATTGCCTTCTTTAATTCTTCCATTGTTTGAAGTGTTTTTTTTTCCTTAACATGATGAGCATGAACCACATAATCTTGACCTACTTTGGTTAATTGATATTGATTCTTTGTCCTGTAGAAGATTGCCTTATGATCATATAAATATGGACTACCTAAGACCATTCCACATTCTCTTAACAGCACTACAACACATGTTACATCATCCACATACTTAGATGAAATTGCAAATTTGATTGTGCACTGCTTCGTTATGTTCATTTGATGATGAGTGTTTATCCATTTAAGTGTGTAAGGCTTATGATGTACTTGTGTTTTTAACCCCAATTGCTTAACCAATTCTTCTGAGATTAGATTACATTGAGATCCACTGTCGATTAATGTGTCTATCTTAGTGTGTCGCATGATTACCCTTATATGAAACAAGTTGCTTCTACAATCAATGCCTTCACAAATTTTACCTATCATACCAACCAATGAGATCTTTCATACATCACCTGAATCTGATCCCAAGTCTGTGGGTCTTGTTGTCATTGCCATTGTTTGCATTCCCTTCTTTTCCTTCAACCACTTTGGCCTCTTCTCAGGATGCAAATGCCAATATTTGTCCTCATCATCTCCCTCTTTCTTGCAATGTTTGCAAGAGGGATGTCCTTCCTTCCTCGTCACTGCATTTGAATTATTTCCATGTCATTTCCTCTTGTCCTCTTTCCTTGAAGACAATGATTCCCCTGACACACCTGTTTTTCCTGCTTCAATATACGTAGCTTGAACAAAAACCTCATCAAGGTTAGTGGGTCCAAACATGAATACAGTGTTTCTAATATGCGCAGGTAAACCTCCTATATACTTCATAAGAGTTTCTTTTGATTGTAAAGGGATATCTAACATCAATGCCATTTTTTGAAATCCATCGGTGTATTTTTGCACTGTTTGTCCTTTTCTTAGTTTTAAAGATTTCCATTCAATTAATGCTTTTTCTTTATAACCCAAAGTATAGAATTGTTTCCTAAGTGCAGAAATGAAGCTTTTCCATGATGGAAATACATTACCCACTTGTTGCGTTCCATTTTGCAACTTGCTTTGCCACCATATGAGATTCTCTGCAGCAATCTCGCCTTCACCACACTGTAGCTTTTCCCTGGTTAACATGTAAAACGCAAATCCAAACGTCAACTAGCTCTGATACCACTTGATCCGAAAATATATTTTAATGACTGTGGTTGAGTTTTTAATTGCATGTGTTAATTAACCCTTTGAGAAGATTAATGAAATAATGAGGAAATAAGAGGAATTATGACATCCATATACATATATGCATATATGAAATGAAGTAATAAACAACAAACCATAACAAGAGAAGTGATAACAGAGTTCGGCACAAAATTGCCTACGTCTCCGGGCCTTTGTCTCAGTGGGGGAGGCTTCTTTATTTCTATTCAAAGATTAAAAAATACATTGCAGTAGTGCCAATTGGATACAAGACTGATCTGGTCATGTTCTTCCAGATATCTAGAACCCAGCAGAAGAAACGACATGCAAAACGGATGACCGGAGCTCCCAGAACTGGCCCGCAAGCGTCTGCTCCTCAATAGCTTCCCTGCATAAAAATGGCTTTGGCTTGGATTCCCTTCATCATAACTCTACTCTAACTGTCCTCCATGGCCTGAAACAGGCCTAGTTTTTATAGATCTGAAGTTGGTTATCCATCCCCAACTTCCTCCCAAAATTTGGCCTCAAAAAATGCCCAATATCTCCCAAAAATGGCCAAAATCCACTAATTACAGGCCTAAATCAAATAAAAATCCAAAACATTATATAAAAAAACCCACTTTGCAATAATGTAGGGCGCAACCCCCTTTTGACTGGCCCTCTACTCATATTAAGGTGCTCCATGTGGCCATGCGCCCATGCACTAGCCCTCAAGTCCTTAACTCTCGGTCATATCAAAGGCCATGAGGCCATATCCCAACCATGCGCTTTTGAAGGGATAAGCCCCCCATTATATGGACACATGGTGCATGGGATAGAACCGTGGCCTGAAAAGACATGCCCAACAGTTATTGGCACTCGCGCCCTCTTGGTGGTTGGTCACATGCATTACAAATGAATCGTTGGCTAAGCCCCAACCCCTTTCCACCATATTAAAACAAATACACTTTAAATAAATATAAAGTGGTTTGTTTAAACAAGATATAACATGGCGCGTTGGTTATTGGGTCATTGTTAAAGCTTTACTTTGGTGGGGAGGTCACCGGTTCAATTCCTATCCACTCCAACAATAATTTTTCCAATGAACCTAATGTCCAACCAATGGGTGCCATGTGGCAGCCCATGCCTAGGCCACGTGTCACCAAACAACTTGTCGAGAATGTGCCACTTGTCAACATAGGATTGTACCACCATGTCAGCATACCACTGTACCGTGAGCCCGTGCCACGTGTCACCCTCTAACTGGTCCAAATCACTTGCTATACGCCCAGTCATTTGCCAGATGCTGCCAGATCAATTGTATGACTATATGGCCTATACAGTCAGCCTACCACATGGACTGTACGAACTATACAGTCACCCACTTTTTTTACCTGTTTGGGTTTTCGATCAGAATGCAATATCTTTCGCATACGGAGTCTGTTTGATGAAGTAAATATATGGCTGGAATTGGGAGAACGAGACAGACTAAATGGAATTGGTTTCGTCTGATTCTGAGAACTTTAATTTTTGGGCCTTTTTGAGCCTTGTTAGACTCCTGGATCCAATTCTGGATCACAACATAACTAACCACTCAAACAATCCTTGTTTGGTTTTAAAGACAGTTTTCCATGCATCCTGTTCTGTGAGCTTGATTTGATGATATCCACTGCGCAAATCCAACTTAGTCAAATAAGCAACATTCTTCAACTGATCAAGTAAATAATCTATATGAGGAAGAGGGTATCGATTTTTCACCGTAATTGTATTCAAAACTCGGTAATCGACACACATTCGCCATGTGCCATCTTTATTTGGCACCATCACGATCAGAGAACCACAAGGAGATGAACTGGGCCTGATGACCCCTTGATCCAATAAGCCCTATACCTTCTTCTTGATCTCTGTCATCTCCACAACTGACATCATGTACATGCCCACATTAGGAAATGGAGAATCCTACTGAATATATATCTCATGTTGGATTTCCCTCTTAGAAGGTAATCTATCTGGTTTCTGAAAAATATCATCATACTTAGAAACAATATCAATTAATTCCTTTTTATGAGATGGATCACATACTTGGAAAGCGTCGGATGTCCCGACATCTTTTTCTTTTACGACCATGAGTACATATCTCTTATTAGTGGTTATGAGTCTTTTCATTTTTCCTGCACTAACAAGTGTTGTATTTACCCTCATGCTATGAGATCTAATAATATATTCCACTCCCCCTTTAGTAAGGTGGTATTTCTTCTCATGATGAAAGAATAATTATTTTATATCATAAAGATAAGGACTCTCCAACACTATGCCACATATATCAAGTGGTACAACATCCAATTACACTTCATCAATCAACTTTGCAGCAATAGTAAATATGATCCTACATTGTTTGGTGACATTAAGTTTTGTTTGATCACATACCCAACCAAGAGGATAAGGATTTGGATGAGGTTTCGTTATAAGACCCATCTTCTTGACAAGTGTTTCATATATTAAGTTTACTTGGGAACCCAAATCAAATAATGTATCTATCTTAGTATGTTTAAATACAACTCGTATATGAAATAAATCATTCCTCTTTCGTTCATCAATATGAGATTCATCATTGGAACTTGAACTATCATGAAGACAATCTTTACCTTGTGCTCCAGTCGTTGTGATATTTCCTTCATCTCCTAAATTGGAACTAATATCTTGTTGCACTATAACAACAGTCTTTGTCTTCCCCTTTCCACTGAATTGTTTTTGCTTCTTTTTTGGATGTAGTTTCCAACAATGTTCTTCATCGTGACCGCCCTTCTTGCAATGAGTGCAAGATGGTTTTCCTCCTTCTCTTGTTACTATAACGGTCTTATTTTCATTCCTTTTGAACTTCTTGAAAGTATTTTGTGGTAAATTGGAAGGTTTCTTTGTGGGATATTCTTGAACATGTTTCCCCCTTTTCTTAAGGTGAGTGGCTTGCACACAAGCTTCGTCAAGACTGGTGGGGTCAAACAAGAGAAAAGTATGACAAATATAACTATGAAGTGTGCCAATATACTCCATTAAAGTTTCATAAGAATCCAAAGGAATGGTCAATGCTAGAGCTCTCTTCCTAAATTCTTCTGTGAAACTTTGTACAGTCTGGCCTTTACCTTTCCTTAAAGTTTGCCATTGCATCATTTCTTTATGTAAATACCCTAATGGATAGAATTGCTTCCTTATCTCTAATTTAAACTCCGACCATGAGGAAAGAATATTACCACTTAATTATGTATTGTAGCTTTCTCTCCCACCATACGAGAGTGGTGACTTCCAACCGAAGAGAAGCCAGTTGCACTTTAACTTCCTCTTCATCAATATGTTGAACATGCTAATATTCTTCAACCCATCGGATTCAATTATCTAGTTTTTCAAGATTAACGTCTCCATTAAAAATAGGTAAATCAAACTTTACATCAAGCTTTAATAATGGTTTCTTAAAAGAGGCTTTATGGCTAGAATGTTGAGAGTGATGAGAATGCTCAGAGGAAGAAGAACTGGAATTTGAAGGTGAAGATGGAGGATCAGGAGGATCTCCTCCAACCCCTTGGTTTGTTGAAGCATCATCATCTGCATGTTCTTCCTTTTTCTTCCTTTTCTTCTTCATCCTCTTCTCGTAATCTCCATACATTTGTTCAACCATTTCTGACATGCGATAAAAGACCATGTGAAAGTTTTTCTCGTGTTCATCATGTTTGTCCTCTTCTGCCATCTTCTTCCTTCGGGATGCATGACCAACTTCAGGATTGAAAGTCTTAAGAGTTCCTTCACCATATTTATACATGGCCCTAGTAAAAATTCATACTCAACAGTTCAAGTCAAAGACGATGGCTCTGATACCAACATGATCCAGGATCTTTTCGTTAGGTAACTTATTAAAGAATTGTATTAAATGAGAATAAACTAAAGTACACCATAAAGAAGGAAAATTTCAAAAGGAAAGAGACATAAGCATGCAATATGAACACAATTAACTTGATAACGGAGTTTGTCCCTGGTGGACTACGTCTCCGGGTCCTGCTCTCAAATGGGTAGGTCTTTTTATTAACTCCACAAAATAATTGGGCAAAATACATAAGTATACCTCATTCTGGAGTTAAGATATAGAATATTTACTCAGATAAGAAAACTAAAATCACCAATGTGTTTGTGGTGTCGAATTACCTAAAAATGATTGTCTCCGCACCTCGATCTAAGTCTGACACTTTTAGGCCCAAGAGACAACCCTGACTCGATTTCTGTGCCATTGCCTCTACAATAAATGACTGGGAAAATATAGTAATGCATGCCTTGTCTCGAAATCTATTCCAAAATCCATACGGGTGCACTCTTGGTTCTCCTCCATCCTCGTACACTGGCAAGCACCCCTTTTTATATAAAAGTTGGTGGTTATGCATTGATGGGGAAATTTGGCATGATGGTTAGAGGGGCTATTTTAAGAACTTTGTCTAGCAAAGGTTGGGCAGGGTTTTTGGGGTCAAATCCCATAGACTTCCCCTTTTTAACACACGTTACAATCGATTTCTATTTCTGGCGGAGGTTTGGTGGTTTGGTTAATTCGGTGGAGATGTTATTTTTGGCGGGTTGCGGTTGGAATATGCGGCAGAGAATATAATGGATATGCCATATGTGGTGGTGGACATGGTTGCATGGATTAGCATAAAACTAGGGGTTGGGCCAAGGGCCTATCCCCTTCTCCTTTCTTCCCACACCAAACATTCAAGCTTAAATAATACTTGTGTCATGCTATAAAAAAGAACTATATCGTGGCATATTGGCTAGTGAGAAGGTTGTAAGTCCTTTGGGCTAAGAGGTTAGGAGTTCGAATCTTGGGGATTCATATAATTTTTTTCATATTCCAACCACTGGAGGGGTGCCACATGGCACCATAACATTTTTCCATGAAAATGACACTTGTCACCACCTAATTCTCCCATGTGTCTTCCATCAACCTGTACGACCTTGCTACGTCATTCCATGCCAACTCAACACTCTGCCATGTAAGCTATAAAAACATGCCACATGTCACCCTTATAGTGGTCACACGTGTCACCTTGACCTTTTGACTTTTGACCAAGTTTGACCTGAACTTTGACCGCTTATATCTTTCGATCCGTAACTCTATTTGATGATTTGTTTGCATCGTTAGAAATCTTATGATGTGCTCTTCGCAATCATGCCATTTTAGCTGAGTTTTGGAAAATTTGAAGTTTTTCCCTTTCTCTGTCTACTGAAGCCATTCTGAGTGTATTGAGTTGCCTCTACACATTTTGAGTTGTTATTATCCTTCTCTGGATCCTTTCTGGATCACCTTCCCTTTGAATTCATACCCATGTGGTTGTTGCATATAAATCTCTTCCTCCAAATCCCCATGGAGAAAAATTGTTTTTACATCTAACTATTCAAGATGCAAATCTTCTATTGCCACAAGACTTAAAATAGTCCTAATTGAAGTCATATTCACAACATGAGAAAATATTTCATCAAAATATATACCTTTCTTTTGTGCAAACCCCTTTACAACAAGTCTATCCTTGTATTTCTTTTTTCTTCCATCTTCTTCCTTCAACATGTAAGCCCATTTATTATGAAAAGATCTTTTTCCTGTAGGAAACTGAATTAAGTCCCAAGTCTGGTTATTTAAGAGAGAGTCCAATTCATCTTTCATGGCTTGCTCCCAGTTCTTTTTAGTGTCTACCTGAATTGCCTCTTCATGACATTGTGGTTCACCAGAATCGGTCAATAATAAATAATACAATGAAGGAGAGTATCGTTCAGGGGGTTTACTTAACTTGGTAGATATTCTAACAACACTTGCAGGAGTTTGAGGTACATGTTTCTCCTGTTGTTGTACATTTTGATTTTCTGGTACCTTTGGAGTTTATTTTTCAATGATCTCATCAAGAAATGTGTATTCTAGTTTTTAACCAAAATCATCAACATTAACATTAACATTGTATCCAAAATAACCAAAATCATTAACATTGTATCCAATAAAGGTACACTTCTTGGATTTTTCCTCAAGCTTTGTTCTATTTTCTTTATCAAGATGGACAAATTCTTCACAACCGAAAGTATTCAAAAATGAATAGTTTACCTTTTTACCTG